>JACEIK010002483.1:156799-177576 GCA_018107945.1 Datura stramonium
TTGCCATCGCGGAGGGGCTCTGCCCCGGCTCCTTCCACGATGGTTCGACGAATCTCTTATCCGGTCTTTCCCCGGGCCTTTTCCTAGCATGTATGGCATTTAAAAACTCTTAACCAACATATGAATAGGCCATCTACATGTCGCGAATTTACGGGGTGTAACATGGGTATGATTAAATTATATTTCTATTGAGGAATTGTGAAGCTTGGGTAGATTTTAAATTTGTTTTCAATCAAAATTGTGATTTCTAACTTATGAAATTGATGTCCCATGGATGAGGAGTTCATGAAAGAAGAGATGAATGTTGAATGTATGATCATGATGAGATTTAATGATGAAAAGCATGTGCCTAAAGCTATCCATGATTGTGATGTTATTTTCAAAATAAAATGTGTAGATCCTAGTATGATAAAGCTTTGGGCAATGCCCACATGATGATTTAAAGTGACGATTTTCTAACATAAGCTTACCACATCGGTTGAAGTGAAGTTTTTCCCAATTTGTCATAAACTATAGCTTGTGGTATGATGAGTTAAATATTTCTACATTTAGCTTACCACATGATTTGGAGTAGATGCTCCAACCTTTGATTGAGCTTGTGGTATGTTTCGAAATAAAGCTTGTCAAATGTATGAATGTATAATTGAGATGTATGTCATCATTTAGCTTTGTCAATAGACAATGTTGAGCTTCATTTCATACGATGTTGAGTTATACTTGATTTCATATTGTGCTTCTTCATTAGTCGATGTTGAGCTTCATTATATACGATGGAGAGCATTGCATGTTTTTTGGGAGAAGAGTCTACCACCGAGTGGGTTAAGGGTCGATTACCCTATGCCCCATAATTACGCGCCAACGTAGGTTGATATTATTATATTATCGATACCTCCCTTGTGATCTATCCCCATCCCGATTGGCCCTTCAGCTTAATAAGAATATCATGGTATCGTCCATCGCCCAGGTAAGGTTATGGATGGCTCTACCCACTTGAGTGTGATAGTTGGGACCACGTAAGATCTATTGTGGTATGTCGGTTAAGTGACGAGTCTTCTACTGTCTATATCATTCAGATTTGCATATTCATTACTCATGATGATTACTTATGCATGCATATCCATAAAGCAAGGTTTGACTCATTGTTCAGCTTTTGATATAAATGTTTACTTTAAGCTTTGAGTCATTCTAGTCAGTCATGATGTTATAAGTTATGCATGGTCATGTTATGATAAGATTATGAATTCAAAAAGAATGCATGTATGCCTTTCCTCCCATATTAAAAGCGTATGATATATCATGAAATGTCTTAAATGATTTACTTTGCTTGAGCGGTTTCACTTACCATGCATACTCGGTACATTCTACATACTGACTGCATACTTTCTATGCTGATGCAAGATCGGGTTCTCAGGTTCATCCCCGTTTGTAGTCACTTATCAGAGTCAGTACCTGCTTAATTAGTGAGTCCTCATCTTTCAAGGACTAGACTTGCAGTTATCTTGGTTGTATTTTCAGTTTCAATATTGTTGAGCTAGTTGGGGGTATTGTCCCATCAACTTGTCTAGATTAGAGGCTTATAAGATTTAGACATGTATTCAGCTTTAGATGTTCATTCTGTTGTTATGTTAAGTGTGACTTCCGCTGAGTTTATAATTATGTTTTCTTCATATTTATTGAATGAGTTAGTTAAATTCTTATGCCATGGGTTAACTTGGGGTCTCTCGGGGTCCCTTGTCCCATGTCTACGATTCAGGCCTCTGTTCGGGTCGTGACAAACTTGGTATCACAGTGATATGTTTGATGTTTTCTAGGGAGTCTAAAAGTCGCGTTAGGTAGAGCCTTTTGCATGGGTGTGAAGCGCGCCACACTTATGATGAAGAGTCTACTAGACGTTTTAGGAAATGTTCCCTTCTTTTATGATATATATCATGCGATGAAAAGCCTTTCTATCCTTCTAATTCTTTCTATTCTCGGTTGCAGAATAATGGCTCCTTGAAGGATGAATGGAAGGAGGAATGGAGGTGGTGAGGGCCACGAGGGAGGAATAAGCATCAACCAGTACCACCAGTTAAGGAGCCTCAGGCACCGGAGCCAGCCGCTCATGCTGAGTTCTGAGCTGCCATTCAGATGCTTGCGCAGGCCTTGACCGCTCAGGTCAATCAGCAGGCCGTTGCGCATGTTTCGCAAAATGGCAACGGGGCGACAGCTCGAGTCAGGGACTTCTTGAGGATGAACCCCCCCGGAGTTTCTGGGGTACAAGGTAGATGATGACTCGTATGATTTCATTGATGAGATTCTCAAGATCACCCAGGTTATGGGGGTGAGTAGGATTGAGTGCATAGAGTTGGCCTCCTAGCAGTTGAAGGGGGTTGTGCATATTTGGTTCCGTCAGTGGAAGGACAGTAGGGTCGCAGGAGCAGGTCCAATCACATGGGAGGAGTTTCAGGTTGCATTCCTAGATTGGTTCTTCCCTCGAGAGATGAGGGAGTTGACGGCGGCAGACTCTACTTAACGTGGCTTCCGAACACCCTAGGACACTTCAAACCTTTTTCTCTGATACCAAGTTTGTCACGACCCGAACATAGTCCCGGATCAACAAAACAGGACAAGGAACCCTGAGGAACTACAAGTTGATCCATGGCATGAACATACAACTAACTCTATCAATAAAAGTGGAAGATCAACATACATAACATAGAAGAAGTTTAAACATAAGATAAGGCTAAATACAACACATGAGTTATAGCTGAATATAAACTATGTCCGAGAAAGCCTCTAATACTGTCGGGTTGATGGAACAAGAACCCAACTAACTTACTAAGTCGCAAATAGAAAGTACAAGATAACTGATAATGAGTAGTCCTCGAGAGATGAGGACTCACCACTGAAGCTGAAAGCTAACTCTGGAGAACTGGCTAGTGATAGGGCTCAGTCTGAAGACCTAAACCTGTATCATGAAATGATACAACATAGAGTATGCATTCAGTATGTTAAATGTGTCAACTATGCAAGGTAATTAAATTGGGTAATTTAAAATACGTAAAAGTTCATAAGAGTAGGACAGCATGATCGTAATGTAAATACCATAATGTAAACATAAGGTTCAAGGTTTTCAAACATTCATATATTAACCATAATAATAATCATAAGAAAAAAGCTTTATTGAACGTTACTTGAGCCAAAATGCATAATCATAAACATATGTAAATCTGAGGAACAGTGGGAGATTCTTATAACTGACATACTCAATATGAGCACAGATGGAGCCCGACCTATAACCCTAGTCGAGAGGGTGTTCATACCTTGCCAAGGGTCTAACCATGAAAAAGGTGTGATATCACTCATGAAAGTCCCATTTGGGAAAAGGGGGCAGTCTCAAGAGAGGTCCCATCATGTCTTTCGGTGGCACGTAGTTTTGAGATTCAGGGCAAAACCTGAGCCCCGAACCTACTTGGTGTTAAATACTACTCCCAAGACATATATAGTGCTTATAGGATAATATACATGAAATTCATGGACTAGTTAAATCATGATATTCATAAGCATGCTTGAAATTACGTGAACTAGCCATGAGATAAGGCTTGTGAGTCGGCCATAATCATAAATCATAAATCATTAGGTTCATGCATACTTGTAGAACATGTATATACTTGATATTCATAAATACATGATGAGCATTTGAGAGAAATCATATCATAAGTCATAAATCATAATGGGTTAATGAACATCAAAATCGAAGTAGAATCATAACTTGATTTATCATGAAACCTACATAATTGGGCATAGTTTTGTAGAAAAATTTAAACCTAAATAGTTATAAAATCTGTCCATGATTTGCAAAACATGAAATTATACATGAAAGGAATTAACCCATATCTAGATCATAAGGATTTAATAAGAATTGGGATAAAACCCCATAGAATTATTAATAAATTTCATGAAATAGAGAGAGATTGGGCATGGGTGTGAACAAATTCACTCATTCATGACCCTACATACCTGAGATGGACTGATTCTATAATTCCTATGATTGCCTAATTAAAGGATGAAGAAAAGCTTGAAGGAATTAAGCTTGATCACCTCTATAGCTCTCTAAGTTTTCATGCATGAGTAGGAATAGTCTAGAATGAAGTTACCCCTCTTAATACCCACTATTCATAGCTTAAAACGACATAGTTTAGGCCTTAGGATCATAGGAATTACGTATAATCCCTTACTAAATTCGCAGAAAATAACTGACTGTCAGTCCCCACAAGAAACTGGATGAGTCGTCGTCTAAGGCCACAACTCGTGCCCACCAATCGTCAAATACACTGGCATCATTTCCCCAGGGCTCATCACGGGACGATGCACGAGCCGTTACTGGTGACCACGACTCGTGGTATTCACTGCCCAATAACCATCAACTCTTAGCCAATCTTGACCACGGCTGACTCAATGAGTCATGGGGCATGGTGGTGATCCCAAGCAACAAATTTACCAAACTCAAGTCCAGCACCTCACCACGAGTCACTTCATGACTCATGGTCTACTCCACGGGTCACAGAACGACACGTTCTGTGACCTAGTGTAGAATTCCTAGTTTTTTTTCATATCAACTCCCGGGTCTGATCTTAGGGTTTCTGGGGCATTACAAAGAGTGAGAGGTATACATACAAAGTGAGAAGAGAGAGTGAGAGAAATTAAGAACTTGAAGTTTCTTTGTTCAACCAAGGACAACCCAAAAAGATTGAATTTCTTTTGGTTTAGTGAGAGAATAGTTTGAGAAGAGATGGAGAAAATGGTGAAAGTGAATGGTATTTTATAGATGGAAAGGAGTTGAAAGGTTTGGTGGGTTAAAGAGGCAATTAAATGGAGTTAATGGGGAATATGAAAGGTGTAATGAGTGGTAGTTGGGATCATGGGGAAGGTGAAAAGCCAAAGAAAAAGTAGGTTTTGAGAAATGGGAAAGAATTTGAACCGGTTGGGTTGGCCATGGGTCGGGTTCAGTCAATGGGTCGGTCAATATTTAAATAACTATGAATACCTACACTTCCGCTGGACCTACGACAAGAGAAGGCCACCTGCTAAACACAGTTCAAATGCGGGTTACCTCTTTTTTTGCCTAGTTCTCTATCTATGGCCAGTGCTTGACCTGCATTCAGTGGATGGACACCGGCGATTCCCAGGTGGCTCGCAGATCCCCTGATTTTTCCAGATTATTGCTAAGTCTTCTGGACTAGGGCTACGACAGATCGGCATTTCTCAAGCGGGTACCTACATTTTGCGGGTGAGGCGTAGAAGCCCTTCAGTTTCTTCCCACTTTTTGGTTCCTTGGTGCGCTTGGGCTGTGTTTTGCGGATGCCTACCTAGATTTTGCATGTTACGCACAGCTCTTTCCCTATTTTCTTTCACATGGTTTGTCACCCAATCATCTTACAATCTCCTAAAAAACACAAACATTAAGAAGTACTAAAATAAAAATCAATTTGGTTGCCTCCAAAGAAGCATCTTAGTTAACATCGTGGCTCGACAAGTTCATCTCCAACATCATTCATTGGGAGGATCATCCTACCCATCAATTTCATCTTCACTTGCACTCTGTTTTTCCTCATCCTCATCAAGTACATTCATCAGGGGATGTTGTTGGTTGACATATCTAAAAAGGGAGCTCTTCACTACCAACTGTAAATTTCAATTCCCCTAGCTCCACATCAACAAGTGCTCTTCCTTTGGCTAGAGATGGTCGCCCCAAGATGATAGGCACCTCAATATCCAGGTCACAATCCAAAATGACAAAGTCGGCTAGTAGAATGAACTTGTCCACCCACACTAAGACATCCTCAGGAACACCAACGAGACGCTTGATTGAACAATCTGCCATCAACAACCTCATTGTTATAGGCTTGGGACTTCCCAAACCTAACTTCTTGAAGATTATGAGAGGCATTAGATTGATGCTAGCCCCAAGATCACACAATGCCTTGTTGAACATACACATCCCAATAGTGCAAGGGATAGTGAATGCTCCGGGATCCTCTCTTTTTGGAGCAAGGTTACTAGCCATTATAGCACTACAGTGATGCCACACCCCCACAGTGCCTGCATCTACTATTCTTTTTTTTTAGCAGCCCTTTCATGTATTTTACATATCCTGGCGTTTGAAGCAACACGTAAACCAACGGTATGTTGATAGACTACTTGCTAAACATATCAATTAATTTTTTGAACTAGTTGTCCTCTTTCTTTTTCTCTAACCACTGAGCATAAGGAGGTGGGATTCTAGGCTCTTGGCGTTGTGCATTTGGGGCCTCCTTGCCCTTTTTCTCAATTTAAACATCCTTGGAGGTAACAACGACTCCTTCCTCTTCAAGTTCCTCTTCATTTTTAAAAAAATGTGGTGCTTTTGGCACCGCATTTTTCACTCTATAATTCATGATTGGATCAACAACTTGTTTGGCCTTCACACCCGCATCGGCAAAAATCTTCCCGCTCCTAGTAACAATCTCCATACAATGGCCATCCTTCTTCGGATTTGGTACGGTATCACTAGGAAGGGTACCCTTCATCCGGGGATTCCTTTTGTATGAAAGGTTATTCATTTGAGCTTCCAAATTTTTAATAGAAGCCGAATGAGAACTCACTGTTTGGGTGAGGTTAGACACTTCCATTTAAGCTCCCCTCCCCCACTATCCGTGTACTTGACCTTCTTCAAAACTCTTGCCAACACCTTCTCTATCTTGGAGTTACCAACATCATCACTCTAAGTTTCATTTCGGGTGCCTCAACTTTCAAAGGAGGAACATATGGATTTGAACTTCTATGGTATCGTTCTCCTTCTCAATTTGATTCAAGGTTACCCTACCTCTCCTTCCTATGATTCCACCCTTGACTAAGCCAATTTCTCCAACCTTGATTCTTGTCATGAGAACTATAAGGGCTTTGGTTGGCACCTTGATATCCAGAACGAGAACCCCCCACTTGGCCAGCCATATATTTACACTCTTCTTCATATCTTGGAGGTGAAGTCTGCCCCTCATATTGCATGTGGCCTTGGGTTCCAACTACGTTTACCTCTTGCACCAGCTACCATCACATGGTTGGTCATTAGCTTAATATGGGTCATTATTTTGGCTAAGGTCTCATCCCTTTCTACATTACGTTTTCTCATCTCTATATTCACAAGACTAGAACTAGCACCACTTGAGGACACCTCGGTGTCCCTAGTGTGCTATGATCGATTCTTCTTGGTCATCTGATCTAAGAGAGCTTTGGCCAATTCATAAGTTTTGTCCATCAAGGACCCACCAACGAGATTATTGGCCACAAACATATTTATTGAGTCAAATGAGCAATAGAAGCTTTCAAGAACTCCATCAGGAAACCTATGCTTTGAACATTTGCAACTTTTCAAATCGGAGCCAAACCTCATGCAAAGGTTCATTTGGGAGTTATCTAAAATTGGTGATTTCATCCCTCAATTGCAACATCCTCAATGGAGGGAAGAACCTATCCAAGAAAGCCTTTGCTAACCCCTTCCAAGAAGTAATACACCTTGGGGGTAGATTCTCTAGCCAAACAGTGGCTTCTCCCGTCAATGAAAATGGGAAAAGCCTTAGACAAATTGACTCTTAGCTAATATTGGTGATATTGAAGGGGTGGCAGATTTTAAGGAAGTTGTAAAGGTGTCTATTAGAGTCTTCGCTTCATTGCCCTCCAAAGAGTCCTTTCATTCGTATCAAGGTAACATAGTGCTGGTCACCTGAAACACCGCATTCCCTACTGTAGGTGGTAGGCGAATGGCACCCGCTACGTTAGGAAATATAGGCTCATCCTCATCATTGTCAATGTGGCCATCCATAGAACCCAGTTGCGAGTCTTGTCTCATTAGATCAAACCTAAAAAAGAAATGAAAAACAACAACAAATGTAAATTTGCATAAGATTCTTAAATAGTTCAAATTAACAAAACCTCTAGGCTATCAATGCCTATTCCCCGGCGACGGCGCCAAAATTGATAACGTCCACTTCTCGCTAGGAGAGAGAGTACATGGTCATTAGAAATATAATATACCCAACTTTATGAGTCAGGGTCGAATCCACAAGGAATAGGGATAGATCAATATTAGATTTGTATGTCAACCTAAACTAGTTAGCATCATTGTATCACAATACATAAAATAAATGTTGGAGAAAAATGAAAACACTATGTGACTCTACTCAATAACAAAATGAAATAATGCAAGTTGAAGAAACAATGAGAGAAAATACTAGGCATGTGCTATTGATGGGGCATCGATAGGATTGGGGTTAATCAACAAGTCTTAAGAATCAACTACTAACATTAATAGCCATGGACAAGTCTATACCTAATGTATTTCGACTACTTGGGCATATTCTACTTGAGTTTTTTCAAACCTCAAGCTCAATTAAAACGTTTCCCATATTGGCTTAGGGAAGAATTAAGCTATTTCTAGCCTTAAACCTTAACTTGAGTTATGAAAATGAGTTTTGGATATATCTAGCCCAACCCCGTATTTACAAAACTCAAATCTCCACTAATGCTTTCTCACCCAACACTTACTTTTCTTTTTCAAGAAAGAGCATTTACTATATTTGCAATCATAAATATTTTCATTGAAACTTAAAGAAAGCATTAGATTCATGTGTAATAAGTAATTATAAGACTAAATTAACAACAGCCAATCAAATATCAACCCACATCAAGCAGACACCCCTAGTAAATAAGATAATAAAATCAATAAGAGATTCAATCTCATTCATAATTGAATAGAAAATTTGAGCTTCAATGTATACTTCGATAGAGAATTTCATACCTTCAAAGTATTGAAGAAGAAGAAAAAAGAAGAAGGCTATCTCTTTCTTCTCTCTATAGTTCTCTCTCCACAAAATTAGCTCATCCAAAAAGTTCCCCCTACAAAGATGAAAAAGCGTGTGCAAAATAGGGAAAGTTTTCTTTTCATTATTATGCACGGATTCCCAGTTTTTTCCTTAGAAGCTTCTAAATCATTTTTGTGTTAGATTTGGATGGCTTTGCCATTTTCAATAGGGTGTCACTTACGCGGCACTTACACTTCGTAGGTGCCCATCCGTGAAACGTGGGTTCTTCGCAAGTCTCAGCAGATTGTCCAATTCAGCTTCTACATCTACACCTGCGTTTTGTAGGCGCCTGACGGCGTTCCTTGGCTTCTGTCCATATTAAGGGCAGTCCACTTCCGCATCTCACATGTGTTTTGCCGGTGTCCATCTTGAAAAACGCAGGTCTCCCTTTCGCAGTACCTGCTCTTTGTTCAATTTCTTTGTTTTTTTGTTTGAACCTAATACCTGCAAAATCAAAGGAAAAAGGCATAAAATCTTCCTAGATGGGTTTAAAATAGAGCAAAAATTCATGATTAAAAGACTAATGAGTTGGTAAATTACCAACTCATCAAATGGCTTGGAGGAGAGGAACGACAAAGAAGGCTCTACGCAGACTTATTTTCTCTTTTCTTTTTCACTCTTGTTTTGTACATGGATTGTATTACTACTATAAATTCATGTAAAACCATGATGGCTAAGACCCTCATTTTAGGGTTAAGGCCACGCGACATGAACGCTTTAGCATAATTCTTGTTTTTGTTTGAGTTTCTTTGTTGTTGTTTGACTTGCATTCTTTCATTACTATTCTATAGATTGATCACCATTAGAATATATTTAAGATTCTTGTGTACAACCCAAAAGGACAAAACATGAGAATAGATTAAAGAATGCAAGAAGTGAGTTCTTGTCTTCAAGACCTGATTCGCATTTTGTATAGAAATATACCTAATACGCCTCGCTTGGTTATTAGACGGGATAATAGTTAAACACTTATAAATTGAGTTGCCACATCAACACTCAAAGATGTAGTTGTGAAGTCAATTCTATGTTAACTGATTAGAGGCTCGAACGACCATAATCAAGTACATTAACCCCGTAAACCACAACTCAAGATAAATGCATATGAATTAGGTTATCATATCCCCGCTCAATGATGTAGTTGTGAGGCTAATTCGAATAGATGTTTAGAGGTTCAAAAGATAGTAAACACGGAATTAATCTTATGAATCAACAATAAATATTTTGAACCAATGAGAATTATAGCTATGCATGAATGTGGGCCTTAACACTAGATTCCTCTTTGATATTGATTACAAGTCATTTTTAGTTCTTCTTTGAAATGATAGCTAACCTTAGAATCATAAACAAAAAACAAATTCTTGGTTACTTTTGGACTTGTGAAATTTGAATTAATACTTGAACTTTGTTATTCATTAAAGGTCTAGTTTATGTGGGTTTGACACTGAGCTCAGTAACTTTATTACTTGTACGTCCATGTGCGCTAGGGCGCGAACATAGTAAGAATAGTAATTTGGCATTTTCCGATGATAGATGGTGTAACGTCCCTCCTAAGGCTCAAGAGGGTGATTTGGGCCATCAAAGTTGGAGAGTATGTTGACTGAGCTGCCAAAGAAGGCAAAATCAACAAATGATTAGTTGAAGGACATTCAGGGAGATATATTTGGCATGAGCCAGAAAGTTCAATCGCATGCCACAACAATCAAGAAGATTGAGCAGATCCCTAAACCAGAGGTAGAAGGGTACACTTCTTCGCAATACCATAAAAAATTCAAAGAACGATTGCCACTGCATGGTTGTGACGACTAGGATTGGGAAAACTATAGTTGATCCACCCATGCCAATTACAATTAAGATGAGATAATTGAACGAGATTGAGGTAGATGAAGAGGATGAGGCTGCAGTGCAGGTAATCAAAGGTGATGCTAAGTTGACCAAGGCTCCAATTGATACAAAGGAGTCTGAGGTAGAAAAAGGGAAGGCTAAGGAGGACCCACAGGTTCTCATACCCATCCCTCGACCACCTCCACTATTCCCTCAAAGGAAGAAGAAGAAGATGGATGATGGGAAGTTCTAGAATTTTTTATCTATGTTGAAGAAGTTGTCTGTGAACATCCCATTAGTCGAGGCATTGGAAAAGATTCCTGGGTAAGCTGATTTTATGAAGGACCTAGTGCCATGGCCTCACAGGTCCTGCATCATTATAGTGCCATAGCCTCATGGGTCCTTGCTCAGAAAATAAAAAAAGAAGACCTAGGTGCCTTCATCATTTCATGCACTATTGGAGACTTTGAGTTTGCAAGGGTATTGTGTGATCTAGGAGCTAGCATAAATTTAATGCTGCTAGTTTAAATCAGGCATTTCTTGGGAGGAAACCGAAGTATCTTGACTAATGTATGTTCAATGTACAGGTGAAAAATCCATAACAAGTCTGGACTACGAGCCTCAATACGGACTGTAATATGATTGTACTGCTCGTAGTCCCATCAATAGTGAAAAGTGAAGACTTGATAAGGTCAAAAGTTCATATTACGGTTGGTCATTATGAATCGTACCTACATGGTATGAGTCATAGTACTCACTATAGTGATGAACTCTTCTAAAGTGCCAAAGTTCTGAAATTCTGACCTACGAGTCATGGTACGGGTTGTGACCTCTTGGTACGAATCATACCAAGCACTCGTAGGTCCTAGTATGTTTTCTAAGTCGCCAAGTATGAGTCCAAGGGATGAGTTAGATGAAATACCCAACCTGACCCAACTCGGCCCGAATTTTTAAATCTTCCCATAACCTATTTAAAATAAAAAATTATAGACCTAAACTTCCCACACAAGCACAAACACAACCGACGATTTCCTCCCCTTATTCATCACTCACCCATAATTCACTTCTATTTCGATTGAGCTCAGATTTATGCATTAAAAGTGCATAATTTGGATGAATTTCTTACTTAAACACGATGCAAGCAAGAATCATTCAAAAGATTATCAATTAAGTAAAAGAATTCTCATGGTATTTTCTTGATATCATGGTTGTACCATCACTGTGATTCCTCCAATCATAAAGATGAAGTGGAGGAATATGATCAGTGGTCGTTCATAATCTTGTATATCAGGTGGTGGACTAAAATGCCTAATGAATTTAAATTACTATAGGTAGTAAGTTAATGGAAAGATTTGACTCTAGGGAATGAGTGGGTAGTTGATTGTTGTGTATTATTGAACTAATGAGATGGGGAAATCTGAGTACCCACCTAAAAACATGTTTACTTGAATTTCTAGTACTACACAAGTTGAGGACACCTTCACGAGCCATCATATGACTCATAGGATGATTTGTTGGGACTGTCCCAGGTCATAAAATCTGAAAAATCATGGTACGAGACTTAGTATGATTCGTGGTATCTCACTAAAAGTTGTACCAAGTGGTCATACGAAGAAACAATAAGGGTCAAAATCAAGAAGCAAAATCACGATCCCCGATAAGACTCGTAGAATTCCACTACAAATTGTGATAACAAGTTATACTAAAATACAAAAAGTTACATTCTCAAATGTTCATCATACAACCTTAGTACGAACCGTACAATCCTGGTATGATTCATATAATGAATCATGACTGGGAAAAAATACACTACGAGTCACAGTACATATTGTACCACCTTGGTATGACTCATACCGATTAGTCGTAGTATGATTCTGAACATACTCTTTTTGCTTTTCATTCTCTGAGATACAATCTACTAACGTCTTCTCCATTGGTATAATGACTTAAATGGGGCGAGCAACCAAGGAGGCCCAGGATAAGAGGGCAAGAGAGGAGATTGCAGCTCGGAGGGCCTTAATAGACGAAGCCTCTACATTTAGAAGGAGAAAAACACACCTAGTGGTTCACTGGAGGAGTACCAAGTTGATATAGATGACACTGATTAGCCTCGAACCATTAGGCACAGGCCAAGGCTCAAGCCGTAGCCACTTCAGCCACACTGACAGATGCTCCCCAGTCTGATGAGGGAGCTGAGGTGTGCCTCAGGAGTCCGGTAGTGGCTCAAATACCGAGGATGGGTCAAATGAGGCCGAGTCTAAGGAGGGGGTGACAAGTTGATGATGATGATCAGAACCCACCTCCAGAGAGCTGGACCATTAGGTGGAGTGTGCCTGGTACTAAGGAAATTTATGAGCAGGGCCTTACCCTCATATCAAAGTACAATCCGAGGTAGAGCATTAAGGAGGAGCCTTGAATCTTAACCAGTGGCCTAAATGAGGTTGAAGAGATAAAGTGGATATTTGACTTCTATGGGTTTGAGTGGATGGTAAGAAACCCTGATAGCTTCAGTTCTGACATGGTCAGGGAGTTTATGCCAACTACTTAGCCACCATAGAACAACAGACTCTGATTGGGTAGAATGTGAAGGAGCAACCCAGACTGAAGTATGTGAGGGTCTAGGGGCACGCAGTTGATGTCTCAAAGAGGGACACTTCCTGAATTTTATATGGGCCAAAGTATCGGGTCCCAACCTCCATAGAAAAGTTTGAGTATTGTGTTGAGGCATTAAAAAGGGTCAAGTAGTTGAGCTTGGAGGAGAGATAGAGAAGGTGAGGTGGCTGGCTGGAGTAATAGCTTAGGAGAAAGAGATGATAGATTGGGTGATTAGTGGACGACAGGTTACCAAAGCCTCGCTTAACTTCATAGCGAAGGTGTACTGGACATTGGTTCACCAAAAGTTGGCACTAACGGCATATGACAATACATTGAGCACAGACAAAGCAGTTTTGGTGGCATGCATCATGTCCAGATATGCCATCAACATCCGAGGGTCATAGTAGAGGAGATTTGAGAACGAGCTCTCTCCTTGAGCACGACGATTCCGTTCCCGAGTATCATATTTAAGCTCTGTAGAGATTCTAGTATTTGGGTGATTGCAAAGATAAATGCTAGAATTGAAGGAAATCAGGCTACTAACATTGTGTTGATTCGAGATGAGATGAACTGAGTGAGCTGGGATAGAGTACCAGCAGCAGTCCCGATAGCACAGCCAGCAAGGGGCGAGCAAGTAGATGCCCACACCATAATTGAGCAGAGTGAGATACCGGCCACTAAATCCAGCCACATAGCAGCTGACCCCAACACTTCCTCCGCACCTCCACTAGCCATATTGGACTAGTTTTCGTCTAGATGCATTCTTGTGGCCCATGAGTTCTTACAGAAGCTGGCCAAGAGGCTGACCTTTACCGAGAAAAAATGTCAATATGATGATAGAGCATTCTAGCCTTGGGTTGAGAAGGAAGATAGAGGACTACACAGTAGACTAGACAGTTTCGATCTACGGCTCAACGAACGACTAGCTAAGCAGCTGGATCTAAGGAGTTTGAGAGAAGAGATGAGGTCTCTATGAAGTCAAGTAGCTGAGTCTTCATATCGACAGCCGGCTATAATCAGCCTCCACTATTCCACTATTTGAGGATGAGCAGGAGAGGGAGCTTTATCTAGGGGCATTCTGGAGTCATAAGTCGGCTGGAGAAGAGAGAGAAAAGAGGAAGTCGGTAGAGGTGATTGATGAGGAGGCCGCCAGAAAGAGAAGGAAAAAAGAGAGAAAGGAGCACAAGCGGGCAACAACAGCTAGCCTACTGACTTATAACTAGCATATGTATGAGCTGCAGGAGAGAGCGAGAGGAGCTAGGAGTTCAGCTGTTGAGCCTACGAAGCTTGCAGGGGTGGCGAGGACCCTTTGGGTGAGCCACATTTAGCCTAGAGAGATTCAGAGGTCATTGAGGTGGCCAAGATTGCTAAGGGGGCGACCACAGCCCCCCACCATTACACCACTGAATGCGCTGGCCACTGCTGGCACCACGATTGTAGAGGCGGAGAGTGCGCCTTCACACCCACCTCCACAGGATGATAGAAGCGCTTAGAGTGTCACAGGTATGTACGTCTCCTAGTTCTTATTTCTTTGCTTTAGGGACAAAGCATGTTTTTCAAAGGGGGTGTATCTGTTTATTTTTGGTTTGTCTGAGGGTTTTTATTGTCGTGTTTCTTTTCCCTCGAACATGCTATATAATAGAAATGGCATGTTTAGGGTTATTTTGTTTTTATTTAACTGGAAGTAGCTTAGAAGTACTTAACAACCAATAAATGCATATGTGTTTGATGTTTTAATAAATTTTGAAAAAAGTGACCCTTTTGAAAATTTTGTGTTTAGTTATGTTAGTTTACTGCAAAGCATGACTATCGTGGACCTTTCTATGGCGTATCCTGAGTAACTATAGCATAGTTGTGCATGAACTGAATAGGTAGTGTGTGATGTAAACCTATACCATATGTGAGTGAGTTCTTACTTAGTTCAATACTGTGTAGGTGATGTAGAACTTGGTCGGTTAGTCTTTGTTTAGGTTATAAGATAGTTGGTTTGGAAAAGATCATAGGCTATTTTTTATTTAGTCCACTTTAGCTTAAGTTGATTTACCAAAATGAAATGAATCTCTAGATCCCATGATTGAGCCTAAAATTGACCTTTTTATTGATTAGCCTATTCACCGTCCTTATGTTGTTTATAATGAATCTGTTTTTACCCTGGTCCCTCCTTGGACATTATGAACCTCAACTCAAGAGAATTTCCTAAGTTAATGGTGGTTATTGTAGGGGTGCATAGATGATGTGGGGGAAAAGGGGAAAAATCGTGTCAGAAAAAGGTGAAGTGTGGTGTGAAAGTCAACAAGAAAAAGAAAAAGAAAAGAAAAAAATAATTATTATAAAGTGAAAAAGACACCAAACCCACCAAGTGAAAGCTGAATAAAATGGAGAAAGGGAGGAAAAGAAGAAAAAAGGGAAAAAGAGTTAAAAGTGGAGCCACAAGTTGTGTAGTGCCAAGGAGGGTTAGTCACTATTATCCATATGTACTACACCTGTCTCTAAGCCTACATTACAAGCCAATAAATGTCCTATAGAGATTCTAGCCTAACTGTCTGAAAAGCTAGAGTAGAGAAAATAAGGGCAAGCCTATGATATCACTTGTGCAGTATTTGGAATTTCTTTTTGAGAGTGAGAGCTTTGCATGATAGTTCCTGTGTCCTATATATACATCATTGTGAGTGTTTTGGACTTCATTTGTGTGCAGGTACATGGGTTGCATTGCATTCTGCCAGTATTTTGTGTAAATAGCATTAGTGATGGCTTGGTTGTCTGTTAATGATTGAATGTCATCTTTAGATCCCTTTTTGTCATGACTCGATTGCATGTAAGCATTGCAAGCTTGGCCTTGAATGAAAAAGGGGTCAGTATTTGATAGTGCTCATGTGTGCAAATTTTAGTGTTTTTGGCTGTAGGTCTTGTATTTTACTTTCTAGTTAAGCTTCATTGTTGAGGACATGCAAATTTTTGTTTTCCTGAGGACATGCAAAAGTTCTAAGAAGAGGTTGTTGATGTGTTGTGGTATTACAACACTTCCGATGCTTAAAATGTCATGACCTGAGTCTACACCCTAGATGCGACATGGTGCTTGGTGCCACAAGTGATCCCAAGTTAAACCATGGTTAACATCGCACTGGTAAACTTAAATAAAATGGCTAAGGCTGGGAACATAACTGAATAAACTAATTTTTTTATTAAAAAAATGTCTGATAACATACTGAAAATATCATGTCTGACAAATACTGAACAAACTAAGTCTGAAAGTCATCTAAAAACTGGCAAGTTGCTGGGAAAAGCCCTCAGCTACCACTAAACTCCAAGAACAAGAATCTGAAATAGAACTAAAACTTCATCCTTGAAAAATGAGGGCTTACCAAGCTAAAGTTGTTGAAATCTCCTAAGGAGGGGGAACTATTGTAGCTGTTGAGATGGAGAACCTGCACCTATATCATAATACAACATGAAAATATGCATTAGTACTTTGAATGTACTGAGTATGTGAGATGTAAGTAAATCAATAAGAGTACATAACTTAGCTGAGATGACATGAAATGACCACCTATAAACTGATGAGCAATATGATATAATTGTAATAGTGTAAGTATAGGCACTGACTTATGGTCATAAACATATCTTGAAATCTGATTAACCGAATTGAGCTGAACTGACAAAAGGTACTGTACTATACTGTAGTACACGGTAGGAGCAACTATAACCGACATGTAACCACGTGAGATAAATATGGAGTCCGATGTATACCCCTCATTGGAAAAGGTCCAATATACCTTGCCAGGGTATAGTAGCTGAACTGTGTGATCCACTGTCTAATGCCCATTCGAGATAAAAACCTATGGTGGCAATGTAGATCTAGGAACCTGGGTGCGCTGAACCTCGGCCCGCTCGATGCTAATTCCTACTCCCACTAGAAGTCCTAACTGTGACTGTTAGACTAATAGCTCGAAACTGGTGTCCAAGGACTCATGTTAGGAGTACTTATTTGGAAGTACCCTGAGAGTCTAAAGGAACTGATAACTGGAAACAAATGTTCTAAGACTGGCCAGAGCTGCTTTGTCTGAAAGCATCGTAACCGTTGAAAGAACAACCTGATCACTGGTACTAAGAAGTGTTACTGAACTCTTGAAGAATTGACTGTAGTCAAACTAATCATCTAACTTTATTGAATGATATTGAAAAGGCTAAGTATTGACTAGGACTGAACTAGCATTCAAACTTATTGTTAACCCATATGGCGCTAACAACATGGTAATTTCAAGAATTTACAAAGTCAAGCAACACCTAAATCTAGACAATTATGCAAGACTCAATTTACTGTATTCACAGAAACTAGGGCTAAAATCATATAATTTCATGGAAAGAGATATCAACAAGAAGTATAGCTAACAACAGTATTCAAAATCCATGAAAATAATAACAAGAAGTAAATCCATAATTTTAGTGATAAACAAACCCTTGCCTTAAACTTCAGGGCTGGGACTGATAAGATTCTCATAAGAGTTTTGGGGTACAAGGGGAGAAAAATCCCCTTGTTGAATTCCCACATACCTAGGGTAGAGCTCTTGGGAAAAATCTGGAGAAATTCGAGAAGAAGACTGAACCCTTGTTCTTATTCTTAGCTTCCTAACTTAGTTTTCTACGTTCTGACTTTGAGAGAATGAGAGGAAATTGTCTAATAACTCCCTAAATCCCTCTGAAAAAGACCCCAAATGACATAGTTTAAGAGATAAAATGGTGGGAAGTTACAAAAATATCCTTGGAAGAAAGACTGGAAAACCGGCCGTCGGGGTCCAATGGGTTATTGGTTGAGACCACGACCCACTAGAACCAACCATTGGTTATGGGTCTACAATTTGGATTCCTGAACTTCAAACAACGAGTGGCTAAGATAACTCATTTGAAGGAAGGATGTGTCGTTGCATCTAACCATTGAATCTGGAGGGAATTTCTCACCCTTTCTAGATTCTTCCAATGGCTCCCTATGACGAGTCATTGGTTCCTTCCATGAATCATTGTGGGGCTCGTTGGTTCTGGTAAAGGTTGGAATAAGCTTCTAAACTAAGCAATAATGACTGACAAAACAACTTGTTATTCCTCACAATAGGTCATTCCATGTCTCATTGGTTCCCGAATGAAACTTGTAGAGCATGACGACGACTCATACAATGGTTCATTGGTGCAGAAAATGACTCATTGTCTGAGTCATTCAGAGAGAAAATTTTGTATTATTTTTATAATTTTTCATTCTTAGTCTGAGTTCTGGTCTATGAAACTTTTGGGGTGTTACATAAAACATAGAGAATATGTTGTTACTTAGGTGTGTTGATACAGATATGAGGTGTTTTTACCTTTTTGACTTAGGTTTGTTTATACAGATATAAGGTGTTTTCACCTTGTTTTTAGGGAAATCAAGTTTGAGAGTTGGATTGTGAAAAAGGAGCAAAAAAGTGGCTTGTTACGGGTCTCAGTACGAGCCGCACCTAGCAATCATGGTAGAATTCAGAGAAAAATGCACAAGTGTTGGGGAAAACATACGACTCATGTTATGAGCTGTACCATCCTAGTACTAGTCATACCTAGTAGCCATGAAAAACTTTAGAGGAGTTGCACTTGTATAAGCTCCTGGTATGAGTGCATGATGCGGACCATAACATCAACATAGAATCATACCTTGGAGTTGGGGAGAAGTATAGAGGATGCAAAATTTACAGAAGTACAAACCATTACCGGCATGTACAACTCACAGTGACATTGTATGAATCATACCACTTAACCATACCTGAGAAGATAGAAACTGAAGATTCATAGTACGAAAGCTTCCTATGACTCGTAGCTTCATGCTACGACTCGTAGGATGTGGCGTCAGCAGAATCCCTGTTAATTTAGAAAAGGTTTTCATTAATTGTATAAATATTTTTTTTATCTATTTTCCTTACATAGGGATGACAGATTTGACATTTTTGACTTTGTATTCATAGATTTTGGGGTTTCCTACATTCTTGGAGATTCAACTACTCAAATACTTTGACAATTTCATCATTGTTCTTGTGTTTTTGACAATTAATTGTGCAATCAATTATTGGGTTCTTTATTCCATCATCATTGTAAGTTGTTGATTACGTTTTCTTCTTTGGAATCTAATTTCTTTCTTGCAATCATGAATAGCTAAACCCTCCACAACTAGGGTTGTGGGAACCATGATGGAATAACAAACTAGGGTTAACAAAAAGTGATTCTACACCAGTATGAATGCTTGTATTGTTATTTCCTTCATGTTTAATATTTCTTAACGATGCACAACATTAGGACTAGCCCAAATTCTCTTCTTTCTTGAACCTAGAGAAATAGAGATTAAGAAAAGAAAAGAAATACAAAGCCTTGAAATTGATTTTCATCAAATAGTTTGAGTTGCGGTCATAGGATAGTTAATCCTAAACTATTTATAAAGGTTAACTTGAAATCGCTCATGAGGCCTAACCCGGTGATTGAGTAAATTCATCTAACAGGGACGAATCAATCATTTAGATGAACATAATTTATTAGTTCTTCAGGCTAAGTATTAGGATAGATCACGAGTGTAATATCTAACCTAGTTAGGAAGCCATGGGGAACACCTCCCTAGTTTATTGCATAACTGTTGGTTACAACTCTCTTACAAAGTATTGTTACTTGTTTTACAAACCCCTTTTAGGAAATAATTGAACTAAATGTGTGAATACTTGCATTAGTTTGTATCTTTACCATATTCCCTGTGGGATCAACCCCAACCTCAGTTGGGTTCTTATTGACAACATCGACGTTATACTCCTTCAGGGATGTAATTTGAGCATTATTAATGAATCGCTTCATGGGAGACACCTTCGGAAACACCCAATCATCAACTTCAAACTCAAGCTCTCTTCTCCTAACATCCAAATAAGATTTCTGATGACCCTGAGGTGTTTTCAGCCTCTCTCTAATAATTTGAACTTTCTCCATGGCCTCATGAATTGAATTTGGCCCTATCAACGTAGTCTCACCTACCTCAAACCATCTAATAGGTGACCTATACCTCTACCCATAGAAAGCCTCAAATGGATTCATCTGAATACTTGAGTGATAACTGTTATTGTAGACAAACTCGATGAGGGGAAAGTGATCATCCCAACTACCCTTCAAATCAATCACACAAGCCTTCAACACGTCCTCAAGAGTCTTAATGGTCCACTCGGCCTGACCATTTGTCTGCAGGTGAAAAGTTGTGCTAAGCTTTACTTGAGTACCAAGGCCCTTCTGAAATGACCTCCAAAAATGAAAAGTGAACTGAGTATCCCTATCTGAGATGATGGAAAATGGGACTCCATTCAATCAAGACAACTCTCAAATGTATAATATAGCATAATACTTAACTGAATCGGCAGTTTTGACCGGTAGGAAATGGGATGATTTGGTTAACCTATCCACAATCACCCATATAGAGTCATGTTGTCGGCTTGTACG
>JACEIK010002483.1:177609-191239 GCA_018107945.1 Datura stramonium
GTAGGAATGATCATATCTTTAAGCATACCTCCAGGTCGTTGATGCTCAACCTTCACCTGTTGGCAATTCGGACACTTAGCCACAAACTCCGTTGTGTCCTTCTTCATGCCATTCCATCAATAGAATTCCCATTGATGAAGGTACATCTTGGTGGCGCCTGGATGGATAGAGTACCGAGATTCATGAGCCTCGCTCTATCCGCTCTCTTAAGTCATCCATATTCGGAACACATAGTCGGCCCTGATATCTGAGTATACCATCTCCCCCTTGGGAGAAAACCTCCATTTTTTAATTCTAAATAGCTTCCTTAAGCTTCACTAAGATAGGATCCTTATCTTGACTTGCTTTAACCTTTTTCACCAATGAAGATTCCGATCCATTTTGAACAATGACACCACTATCTATCGAATCAGTAAGGCCAACCCAAATGAGCAAGCCTATGGACACCCTTCACCAACTCCTTTCTCCCATCCTCTACATGAGAAACATTATCCATGGACAACCTACTAAGAGCATCCACAACTACATTGGCCTTGCCCAAATGGTAAAGGATGTCATATCATAGTCCTCGAGAAGCTCTAGCATTCTCATTTGCCTCAAATTAAGGTCCTTCTGAGTGAACATGTGTTGAAGGCTCTTTTGGTTAGTGAACATATCCACATGCACCCCATACAAATAGTGCCTACAAATCTTCAAGGAAAATACCATTACTACAAATTCTAGTTCATGCTTGGATAATTCTTCTCATGAGTCTTATGTTTCCTAGAGGCATACACAATGACCTTACCATGCTGCATCAACACATAACATAGACCAACCCTAGAAGCATCACAATACATAACAAAACCATCTATGCCCTCCGATAGGGCCAGTATTGGAGTTGAAATAGGTCGAGTCTTTAACTCCTGAAAACTCTTCTCACAAGCATCCGCCACTGAAATTTGACCTTCTTTTGGGTCAACTTAGTCAACGGTGCTGTAATAGATGAAAATACCTCTATGATCCTTTTGTAGTATCCATATAAACCCAAAAAGCTCCTAATATCTTTAGGACTAACGGGTCTAGGCCAATTCTTCACCTCTTTTGTCTTTTGAGTCCACCTGCACACCCTTACTAGACACCACATGACCAAATAATGCTACTGAGTTTAGCCAAAAACTCACACTTGTTGAACTTAGTAACTAGCTGGCAATCGTTGAGAGTTTGCAACACCATCTTCAAATGAGCGGCATGATCTTCCTCGCTCCGAGGGTATATGAGGATATCATCTATGAAGACAATCATGAACATGCCTAAATATTGCTTAAGCACCCTATTCATCAAGTCCATAAAAGCTATAGGAGCTTCGTTAGTCCAAAAGACATAACTATGAACTCATAGTGATCATACCGAGAACTAAAGGTTGTCTTTGAAATGTCACTCTCCCTAACTCTGAGATAGTGATAGTCAAATCTGAGGTCTATCTTTGAAAAGCACTTAACACCCTAAAGATGGTCAAACAAGTTATTAATCCTGGGGAAGGGTACTTATTCTTGATTGTAACCTTGTTCAACTGTCGATAATCAATGCACATACTAAGGGAACCATCCTTCTTTCGAACAAAGAGAACTAGAGCACCACATGGGTACATACTATGACTGATTAAACCATTATCTAGATGATCCTTCAAATGCTCTTTCAACTTTTTTAGCTATGCTAGAGTCATTTTATAAGGAGGAATGGATATGGGCTGCCTATCTGGGAGAAGATCAATACCAAAGTCAATCTCCCGCTTGGAGGGACTCCTATTAGATCCTTTAGAAGCACCTTCGGATACCCACATCAATAGGAATTGACTAAAGAGTCAGGGTTTCGGATGTAAAATCCTTGACCCGAACTAGATAGTACACACAACCCTTGGAGATCATCTTTCTAGCCTTGAGATAAGAAACAAAGCAACCTACAGGCACAACTGAACTACATTTCCACTCTAGGGCTGGTTCACCCAAAAATCAGAACTCTACCGTACGGGTTCTATAATTGACTAAGGCATAACAAGCATGTAACCAATCCATACTGAATATGACATCGAAGTCAGTCATATCTAGCTCCACTAAACTGGCTGAGCTGACTTTCTAAGGAATCATGACTGGGAAATTTTGGTACACTCGTCTAGCTAAAACTGACTCATCGATGGGAGTAGAGACCGAGAAGGGTTCTGAAAGGATTTCAGGCCTGAGGATTATATTAAAGAAAATAAGAAAATCTACACCAGAGTCACAAGATGACTCAAGAAATAATTCATTGTTGGGAATAATGATTTGTTATGTGATTCGTTGTAAGCATCCAGTCAAGAGCACCTTGAAATAATAATTCTAGCAACGGGTCATTATAAGGAGTCATTTAGTGGAGTTCAGAAAAGGGTCGAAGTTGGTTTAGAGAAAACAAGTAGATACAATGACTCGTTTAGGAAAGTAACAATTCGTGGTATGGACCCAATGTCTAGAGTTAAGGATCAATGCAAGTGAGGAGCAGTAGTGACAATGAGAGGAGTGACGAGTCATTATTCCATATAAAGACTCATCTAGTTCAATCGTTGGTAAGAGAATGAAAATAGTACCAGAAGTAATCTGAAAACAATGAACATCTCCAATGAGCCATCGAGGCCAGCAATGACTCATTGTATGGGTCGTTGTAGCTGGCAATTTGGATTTTTATGCGATTTCTTGGGGGTACTTGGGTAAATTCCCTAGCTCCTAACTTCCTAATGACATCGTTTTGAGACTTTTAATGAGTGTTTTAAGAGAGTTTATCCTAGCCTAATTCATTATACTCTCATTTATGCTTTGAATTCGAACTCTCTTCCAAGATCAAGCTCTGACTCCATATCAATTTCTTTCCCAATTCGCTTAGGCTTTCAATGCAAGCTTAGAAATTAGTTTACCTAGGTATATAGGGCCATTAATAGGGGATTTCCTCCACACTCATGCCCAATGTCTTTTCTAATTCATGAATTCAAGTCTCCAATTAAGTGTATTGAAATTCTAGGGTTTCAACCCAAATCACGCAATTATCTATGTTATGTTTATGGGTCCAATCCCTTCATGATTTGACTGACGATTTAAGACTCATGGGTAGATGTTACACTCTATTTTATTATCAATTCATGTTTTCGTGTTATTAGATATTATGCCCTATTATGCAAGTTTTATGAAATTCAAGCCTATGATCCTATGATTTTAAGCATGATGAGTTTTCTAGCATGTATGAATGTTTATGTACTCTTAACTTATGATTCCATGAATTTGATATATGAATTCTATTTCAAGTATATATTATTTCATGACTTGGGCAAGCCCATGTAAAATTAAGTATATATTATCATGATTTAGCCAAGACTTACAAGATTAGTTTTAAAGAGATATTCAGAGTCAAGACTCCTCATTATTCAAATTTATGCTATATTTTGAGATGTTTTGGAGTTGAGACTCCTAATATATCTTCATGAGCTATATATATATATTAGTGGGAGTAGTGTCTAGCACCGAGTAGGCCAGGTAGTCCGAGGAACCTGGTCTATACACGCTACCGTAGGTATATATTTAGAACCTCTTGAGAGAGCGCTTCCCTCACCTGTGAGCATACCAATGATATCACACCTCTATCATTCCTTGCTGTAGAAAGGCTTAGGATGGCTCTGCCCACTTGAGCAAGTTAGTAGGGCATCGGCGTAACCTCTATCATTATGGTGTCGATTATGATGAGTCTCCCATTATTCCTCATGCTTTCAATTATTTATTTCCATATTATATGATATTATTTTTTATAGCATAGTTGACCCATAGATAAGTTATGAGGTTTTACTTATGTATTCAAGAATGGTAAATTACATGACTTTTATTTTTAAACCTTGGGTCATTATGTTCAACTTATGATGAATATCTCATGATTATGGTTACTTCAAGAAGATTATATTTAGCATATTGCCCTTACTCTCATGTTCTATCTTGATTTATGTTTATGTTTCAGACTATCATTTTACTAGCATGTTTAACTTCCTATACACACCCAGTTCAATCCAAGTAGTTACCGCATACTCTATGCTATATCATCTTATGATACAGGTTCGGGTGATCCATCTCAGTCTCGCAATAGCTCACTCTTGCTCAGCTTAGCTCTATCCCGGTTTGGGTGAGTTCTCATCTTTTGAGTACATCTATCAATTTAGTTTCCCACTTGATGGGATACTACTGGGTGGTTGTTGTTTTTGTTGTATATTTTATTTTAGTTTCAGACTTGGAGTTAGCCAAGGGCTTGTCCCAGCATCTCATCAGATAGTAGAGGCTTTTCAGACATAGACTTAGTATGTTCAGCTTTGTTATTCAGCATTGTGATATTACTACTTGATATATGTTTTATGATATTTATTCTTTCGCTTATTCATGCTTATGTTGATTTTCACTTGATTATGCTCTTAAGTCATGCTATGTATATACCATGGATTATCTTAGAGCTATTTGTGGTTCTAGGTATCGTGTTTTGGTCCGAGGTCTTAGATCTGGTTATGACAAACTTGGTATCAAAGCCATTCTTTAGTTGTGTATTAGGGTTTGTGGAAGCCAAGTTAAGTAGAGTCTTTTCCATAGGTGTGAAACGCGTCACACTTATGGGAGGAGGCTACAGAATGTTTTAGGAAATTTCCCTTATTTCATCATGTATGTCATGCAATGAACTACCTCTCTATTCCTATAACTAGTGTTATACGTATTTTCAGAAATATGCCTCCATACTGAGTTAATGGTAGAAGAAATTGTAATGGAAATGGCCATGGCAATGGCAGTGGATATGGGTATCAACCAACCCCACCAACTCCAGCGGTTCCCTTGCTCGAGCGGGTCACTCATGCCATGTTTAGGGCAGCATTTTAGATGTTAGCATAGGCCATGACCACTCAGGTCAACCAACAAATAGTGGCCTATGTTCCCATGAATCGGAATGCAGTAGGGGCAAAAGTGTGAGACTTCCTAAAGATGAACCCACCTGAGTTTCTTAGGTCGAAGGTGGATGAGGACCCACATGAGTTTATTGAGGAGATGTAGAAGATCACCCAAATTATCGGGGTGACTGGTGAGACTACATTGATAAGGTCGATTTAGTTCATGAGGCTATGGAGAAAGTTTATCTAATTAGAGAAAAGCTAAAAATAGCTCAGGGTCATCAAAAATCTTATGCGGATGTTAAGCGGAGAGAGCATGAGTTTGAGGTTGATGATCGGATGTTTCTGAAGGTGCCTCCCAAGAAGGGACTAATGAGGTTCGGAAAGAAAGGGAAGCTTAGTCTTTATATGGTTGTCCTTATAGGATTTGGAGACGAGTTGGCAAGGTGGCATATAAGTTAGAGCTACCAGCAGAGTTAGCTTCAGTGCATCCAGTTTTCTATGTATCTCTATTGAAGAAATGCATTGGTGACCCAGCCTTAGTTGTTTTGGTAGAGAGAATAGGTGTGAAAGACAGCCTTACTTATGAGGAGTTTCCGATTAAGATCCTTGATCTTCAAGATCAAATGTTGAGGAACAAGGAAGAAGCTTCAGTAAAGGTGTTGTGGAGAAATTAGCTTGTTGAGGGAGCTATGTGGGAAACCGAAGCAAATATGATGACTATATACCCGCATCTTTACCCTTCTGACTTAGTTCCAGCATGAGATACCAGTTTCCTCCTTAGTACTCTATTCAATTTCATGTCAAGTTCATGTATCTAAGTTCCTTTCATTTCATAGCATGCATGTATGTTTCATGAATTCAGTTAAGTATGTATATCAGTCGGGAGTCAGTCACTCATCAGTTCTCAGCTATAGTTGCTCAGTTTTAGGATTGCAGTTCCTTTCCCTAGCCGTCTAGTATGCTTAACATACATTCGGGGATGAACGTTCCCAATGGGGAGATAATGTAACACCCC
Source organism: Datura stramonium (assembly GCA_018107945.1). NCBI lineage: Eukaryota > Viridiplantae > Streptophyta > Magnoliopsida > Solanales > Solanaceae > Datura > Datura stramonium. Next base: position 183,543 of record JACEIK010002483.1, read on the forward strand.
AAAAGTCCCTAATATCAAACCCGAGGGTTGAATCAGAGAAAATAGGAAAATCTGCATCAGAGTCATACAATGGCTCAAGCAACGAGTCATTTTTGGGAACAAAGACTCATGATGGGATTCGTTGTATGCATCCATTCAAGGCCTTCTAAAAACACTAGCAACAGCTCATTGATTCATTCAACAGATAATTGTATGGAGTCACTAAGTGGAGTTCAGAAAAAGGGTCGAAGTTGGTTCAGAGACAACAGGTAGATAAAACGACTCATTTAGGCGAGTAGAGATCCATGGAATGGACCCATTGTCTGGACTTAAGGATCAATGCAGGTGAGAAGCAGTGGTGATGACGAGAGGGGTGATGAGTCATTGTTCCATTTAACGGCTCGTGTTATTCAATCATTGGTGAGAGAATCAGAAGAGTACCATAAGTACTCCGAACGAATGGATCCAATGAGCCGTCGAGTCCAGCAATGACTCATTGGATGGGTCATTGTAGCTGGCAGTCTAGATTTTCATGCGATTTCATGGGGGTAGTTTTGTAAATTTGTTAGCTCCTAACTTCCCAATGACATCATTTTGATCCTTTTAATGACTGTTTTAAGAGGGTTTAGCCTAGCCTAAGATATGATGCTCTCGTTCATGCTTTGAATTCAAATTATCTTCCAAGATCAAGCTAGGGCTCCTTATCAATTTCTTTCCCAATTCGCTTGGTATTTCTAGGAAAGCTTAGAAATTTGTTTACCCAAGTATGTAGGGCCATATATGGGGGATTTGATCAACCCTCATGTCCAATGTCTTCTCTAATTCATGAATTTAAGTTTCCAATTAAGCGTATTGAAATTCTAGGGTTTTAACCTAAATCACACAATTATCTATGTTATATTTATGGATCCAATTCCTTCATGATTGGATTGATTATTTAAGACTAATGGGCAGATTTTACACTCGATTTGATTATCAATTCATGTTTTCAAGTTATTAGAAATTATTCCATATTATGCATGTTTCATGAAATTCAAGCCTGTGATCCTATAATATCAACCATGATGAGTTTTCTAGCACACATGAATGTGTATGATCTCTCAACTTATGATTCCATAATTGTAATTTATGAAGTCTATTTTAAGTATGTATGGTTTCATGACTTGGGCAAGCCCATGTAAAGTTAAGTATATTTTATCATGATTTAGCTAAGGCTTACAAGATCAATTTTAAAAAGATATTTGGAGTTAATACTCCTCAATATTTAGATTTAAGCTATATTTTGAGATGTTTAAGAGTTGAAATCCCAAGATATCTTCATGATCTATATACATGTTGTTAGGAGTAGTGTATTGCATCGAGTAGGCTAGGTAGTCAGAGGACCCTGGTCTCATAAACATTTAGGACCTCTCGAGAGAGTGCTTCTCCTGCCCGAGGGCATGCCCATGATATCACACCTCCATCGTTCTTTTCCATGGAAAGACTTAGGATGGCTCTGGCCACTTGGACTAGTTAGTGGGGCATCACATATTCTCTATCGTGATGGTGTCGGTTATGACAAGTCTCCCATTATTCTTCATGCTTTCAATTATGTATGTTCACATAGTTAGATATTATATTTTATAGCATATTTGACCCGTTGATCAATTATGATCTTTTACTTATGTTTTCAAGTATGGTATATTACATGACTTTTATTTTTAAACCTTGGGTCACTATGTTCAACTTATGATGAATATCTCATGATTATGATTACTTCAAGAAGATGATGTTTAGCATGTTGCTCTTACTCTCATGTTCTATTTTGATTTATGTTTATGTGTCAGAATATCATTTTACTAGCATATTTTACTTCCTCTACATACTCAGTATATTCCAAGTACTGACCACATATTCTATGCTATATCATCTCATGATATAGGTTTGGGTGATCCATCTCATTCTCACTGATAGCTCCCTTTTGCTCAGCTTAGCCCTATCCTGCTTTGGTTGATGATGTGTTGTGAGTTTATAGCACTTTCGATGCTTAAAATTGAGGAAATAGCATAGACCTAGGTATGTTTATATGGATAGGAGGAACTTTTACTTTGATTTTAGGAAAAATAAGTGTTGAAGAAAAGTGCAAAAGAAGCCTAAAAATGCAGACATAAGCCAAGCACAAGTCTTAGTATTAGTCGTACCTTGATTCTACGAGCTGTACGGAGAACCGTGGTGAAAGTCAGAAGGCTGGTATAAGAGGAAGGCAACATATGACTCTCAGTACAAGCCGTACCAAGATGGTACGAGCTGTAACTGGAGTCGTGGAATTGTTCAGAGAAATTTGCACAAAGGCAGTCTCTTGATACGGATGGACTCACGAATTGTAGCACCAACATACGACCCATACCATGAGCCGTGGTGAGATTCAGAAGATTCTTCAAGAATTGGCAGTACTTCATACACAACAAACAGTAAGAGTCGTAGGAGGAAGGTACGAGGCATACCACAACACTCGTTGAAAAATTCAGAAGATGTCAGAGTTCTCAGGGCCAAACCACAGATGCACTGCATGACTCGTAGGATTGTGGTACGAGTTATACTAGCCTGCCAACACTTGGACAATTCTGCAGCAGCTAAGGAAGTACGAGAAGCAGGTACGACCCTTACAATCCTACTATGGGTCGTAGGTTCAGTCATGAAACAGTTGGCGCCAGATATGAGAAATTCCATGTTAGCTTAGGAAAAGGTTTCTAATGTCTGTATAAATAGCGTTTATGTTTTATTTTAGTCAGAGAACTTAAATGAAGTAGTAGGCGTGTGAAGACAATTATTTGTGAATTTTTATCATGTTTTGGAGAGCAATTCTTAGGATAAAACCCTTGATTTCCTACATTGTTCTTGCGATTGTTCTTTGATATTTAGATCTGGTTTTCTTCCAATTGTTGTTGTAAGTATTTAACTATGTGTTTGTTTATGAATGCAAATTGTAATCTTACAACCATGAGAAACTAAAACATCCACAACTAGGGATTGTGGGAACCATGGTGGATTAACAAAATAGGGTTGCACAAAATTGATTCAAAACCAATGCGAAACACTTTTATTGTATTATCTTCATTTTAAACATTTCTTAACGGTGTACAACATAATGACTTGCCCAAATTCTTTACATGCTTTAACCTAGAGAATTAGAGATTAGAAAAAGAGAATTACAACAAAGCCTTGGTCTAAATGATCATTGTATTAACTTGAGTTGTGGTCACAAGATAGTTAAATTTGAAACATATTGATAACGGTTAGGTTGAAATCACTCATAAGACTTGACTCGGTGATTGAGTATAGTCATCCAATAGGGACGAACCAGTCATTTGGACGAACTCTAGTTATCAGTTCTATAAGTAAGCATTGGGATTGATCACGTGTGTATACTTGAAGTAATTAGGAACACTTACCCTAGTTGTTTGCATATCTTGATTTTAATCACAAATATAATCTTTGCTTTAATATTGTTTTCTTTAAAACCCCAATTTGGATATAATTCACCAACAAGTTCAATCACCGGCATTAGTCTAAATCTTACCCTATTCCCTGTGGGTTCAACCCCAACTTCTTAGTTGGGTTCTCTATTAACAACGTCCGCTTCATACTTTGCCAGAAAGTGTGAGTTTGAGCGTTATCAAAAAGATGTTCTCTTGAGGGAATACGACTAAGATCAGATTAATTGCTGGTATTTGACTTTTGGTTTTTATTTCCTGAATTATGTTTTCTTTTTGTTTTTGGATATCCATAGGTTGTCGCTTGGTGAATACCAAGTACTTGTCCTAGTGGAAATCCCCTGATTCTGTTGGATCTCGAACTCGAAAGAACACCGCGAAAGATGGAGAACCAAGAGCAGAGAGATGCCCGTATTGCTGAAGAAGCTAGGCAAGCCGAGCTAGCTCGGCAAGCTGCGCTTCATGATGCAGAGGATGCTCGAGATGAGGTTGTCAATGCTTTTCTCCATGGAAGGGGAAAAAAGGTCAAAGATATGCCCCTAAGTTCTTCGATGACGATGACCCCGACATTGATGAAGTCGGGTAAACCAGATCTATCATACCACCACCATTGCCTGTTGGGGAAAAATTTGACATCACTAGCACCATGATCCAATTATTGAATATGAATTGGGTGTTTAGTGGTCGTGCAGCTGATGATCCCAACCTACACCTGATGTACTTTGTTGGAATATGCAAGGCATATAGGTTTGTTATAAGGCTAAGACTCTTCCCCTTCTCTTTATCTGGGGAGGCCAATTTATGATTATCGGAGTTTCCCAAGGACTCCATTACCAACTGGAGGGGGCTAAAGCAAGCTTTGCTAGAGAGTTTCTTTCCACCCTCCAGGATGCTACAGCTTAAGGACGAAATCTATAATTTCCAACAACTGAAGACTGAGGCACTTCATGAAACGTGGTTGAGGTTTAATAAGAAGTTGATCAAGTGCCCGAACCACAAAATTCCAAATGACAGTCTGAAGGAGATTTTCTATAGATCATTGAACAACAGTACAAAAGTAGTAGAAAACACAGTGGCGGGAGGAGCACTGATGAGCCACACCTGGGAGCAACCTGCCACTACTCTAGATAGAGTAACCAAGATAAACAAAGCATGGCACACCCGGGAAGTAGAAGTAGCAGTTGTTACATATGTTGTTGGTTTGACTATAGACCAATGAAGGAAGGAAGAAGAACGTGACTAGGAATTGGCTCATATGTGCACATCATTGTACTTGATTACTAAGCATATCATGGAAGCTGGAGCCAGAAAGTTTAATTCAGTGGGGACACAGGGGAAGGAGCTAAGGCCAGACCACTCAGATTCCGAGGAGGAGGAAAACTTTTTGGAAAAAGGTGGTGGGTTTATGAGCCAATGCCCAAGGATCTGGACAAGACACTTGGATCTAAGTTCTTGGAAACCAAGGTCGTAACCAATACAGAGACAATTACAATCGAAATGGGTACAGAGACAGAAGCCGAGGTTGTGACCGCGAGGGAGATTGGAGAAGGAAAGACGGTTACCGCAATGACCGGGCAGGATTGTACATGCCTCCTAATGCACGTGAGGGAGAGGCTGGACAGTCAAAGTTAGAGAGCATGATGGCTGAGATGCTAAAAAAGGTGAGATCCACAGATGATCAGCTAAAAGACATCCGTAGTGATATATCGAGCATGGGTCAAAGAGTGGAGCCACATGCTATGGCTATCAAGCAGATCGAACAACAACTAGGGCAATTGTTAGCATCAATAAACCCTAGGCAAAAGGGTACACTACCTAGCAACACAGTCCAGAACCCAAAGAATGATCGCCACTGCATGGCTGTGATGACCAGCAGTAGAAAGACCACTATTGACCCTTCTCTATTTTTTGTAGTTTAAAGGAAGAAAGAAAGCATGATCGAACATGAGATAGATGTTTCTAAGAATGAGAATAATGAGGATGCAGAGTTGAATGAGGCTCCAAGTGTTGAAAAGGGGCCTGAAGTTGAACAAGGAGAAAAGCAAGGAGCTACAGCAAATTTACAAGGCTATTCCATGACCACTGCCACTGTTCCCTCAAAGAAAGAAGAAGAAGGCGTAGAATGGTAAGTTTCAGAATTCTTCTCAATGCTCAAACAGTTATCTGTAAACATACCATTGGTCGAGGCATTGGAACAAATTTTGGGATATACTAATTTTATGAAAGACCTTGTCACGAAGAAAAGGTCCGTGAGCTATGAGCCTGTGGGTAATGTGCATCATTATAGTGTTATAGCCTCACGAGTCCTTTCCCAGAAGAAGGAAGATCCAGGTGCCTACACGATTCCATGCATAATTAGCGATGTTGAGTTCGCGAGGGCACTCTGCGATTTGGAGCAAGCATCAATTTGATGCTGTTGGCTGTGTTTAAGCATCTGGGCATAGGAGCCCCTACACCGACTACCATGTGGCTACTGATGGTCGACCGAACTGTAAAGAAGCTTGTGGGGATCCTGTTTGATGTTCTTGTTAAAGTTAATAGATTCATATTCCTAGAGGACTATGAGGTTGATTTTGAGGTCCCTATCATTTTGGGGTGACTATTCCTTGCCACTGGGAGAGACTTAGTAGATGTGGAGGATGGCTAGTTGAAGTTCAGACTCAATAAAGAAGAGTTCACCTTCAACATCTGCTGGTCAATGAAGCAACCAAAGGAGTATAGAGTTGTCTCAGCAATAGAGGATGAATCCGAGTTCCTTGACGAAGTCTAAGTAGTTAAGAGACTTGAATCGTGCCGCGACTTTAAATCAGGCGCTTCTTGGGAGGCAACCTAAGGATGGTTTGGTAAATTTTGAGTAACCGAACAACCTGCATCCTACCACAACATTAAATAAAGCGCTTCTTGGGAGGTAACCCAAGTTGATTAACTTATGTGTGTTTAGTGTGCAGGGGAAACAAAAATAGGTGGCAGAAGAATTTCTAAGCAGACAAGTGCAGGCTTCACAAGCCTGTACTCAACACTAAATTGAAATCTCCTGCAAACTAAACCAAAAATAAGGCAGGTAAAAGCTTCACAAGCCTTCCTATGACTCGTGGTTTCATAATACGACTCATAGGATGGCTCTTTGGGATTGTCCCAAGCCAGATGTGTAATAATCATAAGGTATGATCCCAGTAAGGCTTGTGCTTTACGGCTACGAGTCATACCTATCGTACCAAGAATCTTAAAAGTGTCAAGTCCATAAGTGACAGTATGATCCTTCATACAACTCGTGGAATTGACATAGGGATTGTACAATGAGTTATGGAAAAATACAAAACATATTTTTTCAAAGGGGCATCCTCATACGACTCATGGTACTAACCGTACTATCAGGCCCCATCTTGGGTGGCATGACTGGCACCTAATGCCACATTGAGACCTGAGCTGACCTGGCTAGGAATAGCCACCTCTGGTGCCTACCAGCGACTCAAAATCAAGAAAACAAATGCTATATCTCAGTTGTAAAAACAACATCGGGCCGACAAGACCATGCAACACCTGTAAAAGAAAACAGCAAACCAACCACAAGACAATAAAGGGATCCCACGTGGGCCGACAAGACCACCATGTTGTCTAGTTATAACGGCAGTGAAAAGAAGCAGCTTTACTAGGCCCCACACGGACAACGCATAAAATAAGATATACATGGGTCCCACACGACCAACAACAACCATCTAACTGAATACTATCGTCTGCAAGCCTCTAGGAGTAGAAATATTGGTCGGGACAAGGCCCCGAACTACCCAAATGCTAAACAAATAGAAAATAGATAATCTTTACAACTTGGAAACTCCGAATAAAAGGAGCTGGCCAAACTGGTGACTCTGAAGGGTTGCTAGGAGATCTCAAAACCTGTCTGTCTAAACCTTCACACAAGTATGCAGCGCCCCCTAGTTGGGTGTCAGAACAATATATACCGAATATGTAAGGCAATAATGAAAAGTTGAATAAACACTAATAAAGAACTAAAAGTAAATAACAAGAAAGGACATAAATTAACTTGTAAGCTTTCTTATCTATAACCTGCATCTAGTAAAACACTACACGTATATGAACTAAGTCTGTACAACTATACACTCATATGCTATAACTAGTAGGCAAGAATACAAACAAGAACCTCACCTAGCCCCATAAGCCTGGAAGGTGCACCCAGCACAGAATAACCCGCCCGAGGCCCCCCATAAGCCCCGACGAGCACACTCT
>JACEIK010002483.1:191379-209610 GCA_018107945.1 Datura stramonium
TTAATAAAATTTAAACGTGATCTAAAACATGATACGCTTAGGTTAGTCAACATAAGGCTATATAGGATAGGTCAATCCCAACCAATAGATTGCATTTTAGTCTCAATCTAGCCACTCAAAAGGCGATCTAGCTCTTAATACTTAACGCAACCACTACTCGCCCCTAGAATAGTATGTATAGATACTAACAGGCACATTCTGTGTTCTTATATCTGATCAGAGGATCCTGATAATGATCATAATCTCTAATGGTCTAAACCGTATAGGGCGAGATATGGAGTGGCCTATCAGTACTTTGAATGTCATGCTAGGACAACGATAGCTTATATGCGAGCTGTAAGGTTGCAGACCACCAACTACTTACTTTCTTTGCTTGAAACAATAGTAGGGCTGCTACCGATTGGGCGTGCTCATGAGAAGTCATCCCCTAATCTTCCACAAACGGCTTACTATAATCCTTTGCCTGAAGGTAATATTGTACTAACATGGTTCTAGTCCCTTAGACCTTAACTTGATCTGTACAGATTTCATATGTCCACTCTGGGTTATTTCTAATCTCGTAGGTAAGTTTATCTGGACTTAGCCACTCACGGCAACCTGTACCTGAGTACCTTATAAGAGCAAGTTGCAGCGTTGGCCCCACATTCAACTACTAATAAGGTTCCCTCCTTAGGTTATCCACGGGTCTATCTGACTTGTACAACTCGGGTGACTTCTTGGGTGACCTGTATGAAAAACACTACGTTGACTGAAACAAACAGTCACTGGCAGTGGCTAACTAGATGGCAGGCTGTCACTCAGTTCACTAGGCAATCTTGGTGTCGCTGACTCTAAGGATCCTAGGAGCTTCTGATCCATTTATAATGAGTTGAGCTTTCNCCTATCCAAATTTTTGTCCCTAGAGGTGTTAAGGTACGCCAACGGCCTCTTCGCATACCGGGCGAGCTTTACTAACAACACAAGCGTCAAACTGAAAGTTATATCACCCGGCTTCGCCCAATGCTGTTCAACTTACCAAATCAAGCCCAATAGCTAACCATAAACTTCTAAGTCCCTTACATGATAGCAAAAATATTAGAATTCTACTAATACAGGGAACAGAAGAACAGAGGAGTTTCTATGACTCTCCTAGCATGAGTCACACTTAACATACTCTTTCCCGACAAGGGATGCTGCAATAAACTCTCAAAAATGTATTTTAGAAGCTAACCACAATATATATAAGTATATTCTACTGACATCAGCTATTCACGACATGTATAATCCCTATTAACTAGCAGCAGCTAATTAAAACGTATAGGATCCTTTTCTTCGTTTAAGAACATAGGTCGTATCATTATACGATGAGAATAACTTGCCAAAGGGACAAGCCTTAACATACCTCGAATGTTGATTCTAATTTATTCGATTAGTTTCAACCTATAGTCGGCAATTCCATTCAATTTCGGCCTTTATAATGAGAAAATAAGGCTATTCCAAAAGTAGGAATCGGTGAATAACAATATCTTTCAATTGGGTTAACTATAACTTCAACTCCATATCATTCGATTGAAAACTTACAATTTCTCGAGAGTTTAGAAGGGAGAAATGCTTATCTATTTCCTGTAGCCGTTTAGAATCCAATTTGGAGCAATTCTGACAACCTTTACGTGGCGGGGTTCCATTGTACCGTGCGATTTCCAAGAAATAAATCCGCAGGGATGCTTCTCGTAGGCCCATAACTTGTTAACCCAAGTTAATTTGCATTTGGATAGCATTTGATAGCGTAATTTGATGAAAATCAAAAGAAAATTGCGTACTCCCTCTATTCTGGCTGAAGTCTCATGTTTAAAATGAATTACACTCACTTAGGATGACTTATATATAAACACGGGTGGTGGACTGGGGGCGCCTCGCGCTGGCCAACGCACCACGCTGCCCCGCGCACAGGCAGGCTAGCCTAGCCTCGCCTGACCCTACTTCCGAGGATCTTCCCACATGCGTCAAACTCTCATTACTAGCCACATATCCATACACAGGCACACTAACCGCTAACATTTTACGGGGTGTAACATCCTCCCCCTAGGTACATTTGTCCTCGAATGTCATCTTTAGGCTTAAAGAAGTTAACTCTTTTAACTAACACTTAGAAAAAATTCGGCAGAGTCTCCTTTGTATTATGGGCTATTCGAAAAACCTGAATTGTAGAAAAATCTAACATAGGAATCTCACAAGATGCTATAAACAGTTATTCCAAAACAAAGAGGTAACCAACTAAATATTACTAATGATATAAGCAGGTAAATAGAAACTGAACAACAACCTCCCCTCGCTGCATATTTTTTGTCAACCTGGAATAAGTGAGGATACCTAGATCTAATGTCATCCTCAACTTTCTAGGTCATCTCTTCTTTATTTCTGTTCCTTCCATGATACTATAATAAGCTACAACTTTCATTCTCAAGATGGCTCCTATAATTATTAGAGTCTCTCGGTGGAATAGTGCTTCTGTACCTTGAGTATCTCCAATTGAATTAATCTGCGACAAGGTCTTCTACGTGCTTGCGTAGTGTTGATGAACAGATCCTAGCCCCGAAGTTAACCCTATCTCATAGGCCACTTGGCCAATCTCTCAGAGGATTGTGTAAGGCTTAATGAATCTAGTGTTGGGCTTGACCTTCTTATTAGATCTAATAACGCCCTTTATTGGTGAAGTTTTTAGAAATACCCAGTCGCTGCTTCAATCCATAACTCCCCACGCCATATGTTAGGGTAGTACCTCCAATAACCCTGGGCTGCCGGTATATCTTTCCCGATAGGCTGAACTTCCTTTGTTTGGCTGATGTATTAGTATGCCCAATTCAACTATCCCTAATTTATCTGCTTTAGGTAATCATTTAGGGGGCCTACATTTCCACCCATAACAGATCTTCAGGTGTCTGAATTGTGTGCGCTGCATGGCTATTTATTTGGGGACAAGAAGTCGTACTCAAATTAACATGCATCCCAATCTGTTCTTAAAGCCTTTCTAAACCTAGCTGTGAGTTGTGAACCTTTGTTAGAAATTAATAGACACTAAGACCCCACAAAGCTGGAATATTTCTTCAGTATTTAATTTAGCGTAACCTTTGGCTGAAACATAATCCTGACCAGCAAGAGATGTGTTGATCTACTTAGCCTTTCAATAATGGTCCAAACGGGGTCATGTTTACGCCTAGCATGTGGTAACCATGTAGCTATATTTATGTTGTCTACTTTCCACTTTTACACAGGCATGGCTATTTCCTGAATTAGCTTGCCCATTTTATGGTGTTCTGGCTTTCCCTATTAGTCATTGGAGCTCTGTGCTACAACTGGAAAACACCTTCCTTCTTCCTATGTCATCCGTAGATCTCCTTTATAACCTGATGCATTTTCATCAAACCCAAATGGAGGGGGATAATGAACATGATATACCTTACTACAATCTACTGAAGTCCTGCCACATTTGGAATGGAGCGCCGACCTCTGTGTCTCATAACTCCACACATTATTATCTCAGAGGCCGATGACTCCCTACTGGGCCTTGTATCTGGGTTGTACTGGGTTAGGGCCTCCATGTCGTCACTCCTTTACCTCCACAACTGGTGGTGATATTGCAGCATTCTAGGTTACAACCTTACTATCCTTTAAATGTCAGCCCAATGCTTATTTCTCGACATTCAGTTGTGATTCCATACTCTGTCATCTACTTCAGCCCGGAGGTGATTCTACTTTTCCTCTAGAGTTTGATACTCGCACCTTCCCGTTACTTCTATAGACTGAGATCTGAGGTTCGTGCCCCCTGCATCGTACTGAAAAGGATGCTACTGACCAAGTATATCGATCGGTATCGTTCTGACCCACACTTGGGCCGATTTCGTTCATATAGTCTTTCTGTCTTTCGACATAACAAACTAGAGCCATGGATATCATTCTGCAGGTATGTTCTACCTTCATTACCACACTGCGGCGGAGCCAGCCTATTTCTAACCTGAGCTTTAGTATTGCTAGGAGTTTATTGCTTATGGACTCCCACATGTACTTGGCTACTGCTAGCAATCTTAACCACCCTCCTGATTCACTACTGTAAGGGTCTAGATGACTTATTTAAACACTAGAGGTCTTAACCACTTTATAACCCTTCTTGGAGTCAACAATTCTAGCCCTCCTTTACTCTTTATTCTGGGAAACAAGGAATTTCTACCTATGATTTTTGTAGTACTAAAAGAACAAACTAAGAAGTGGGAAGTAACCCTATCATTCTATAATAGGGCTAGGGCACAAAATTCAACAACTCTAAAGGCTAGAGGTACAAACGTCGCACAATCCTTCGTGTATTTCAGGTAGTCCAATGTTAATTGTTTCTCCTGCCTAATTCTAAATGTCTACTAAGTGAGTCATCTCATATATACACAATCTTTCTGACCTTCTACTTTAAGGCAATAAAATGAGATGGGGACGGTACTGGCGTATCTATTACCTTATGAGGTCCCTGGTGCTCTAGGGAAACATCGGGGGATTAAAAAGACATCTGCTTCCGCTTTCAGGCTGATTGTCTCCCAAATGTAGCCCCTCATTGGTACCTTCTGCTGCTACTGCAGCTAACTTACGGCTAGTTGGAATCTATATTATATTAGATATTACCCTAGACAGACATAACAATCAAAGCTTATGGATTCAACCCTATACAACTCGGCTTTATAGCACGATTTGAGAAGAAGGAGGGGTAACAATACTATCATGCCTCATAGCCTCCTGTTTATAGAATGTGGTGCACAACACATTTATAAACAAGACTCTACTAGACATGGCTTTCAGACTCCTAGGGATACGACCTACTCTAATACCAAGTTTGTCACACCCCACCTTGGGAGGCATGACTGACACCTAATGCTACACATGGATCTAGGCTAACCTGACCGGGCATAGGCACTTTTGGTGCCTACCAGCGACTCAAAATCAGGAAAACAAACTGCCATATCTCGGCTGTAAACACAGCCTCAGGCCAACAAGGCCACACAGCACTGGTAAAAGAAAATAGCTAACAACCAAAAGACAATAAAGGGATACTATGTGGGCCGACAAGACCACCATGTTGTCTAGTTATAACGGCAAGTAAAACACTACACGTATATGAGCTATGATTGTACAACTATACACTCATAAGTTATAACTATTAGGCAAGAATACAAACAAGAACCTGACCTGGCCCCCATAAGCCTAGAAGGTACAACCAACACAAAATAACCCGCCCGAGGCCCCCATAAGACGTGGCAAGCACACTCCAATCTATATACCCCTAACGTGTTCAATATAGGTCAATAGGTAACTATAGCCAACCTACCTGCCCCTGGGTTTGCAATTGAGCCCTCTAGGCTCCTTTAACTGTGTCTGAGCCCGGAGGGCTCTAGTAACTGCACCCTAAGCACAAGGCTCGACGAGGGTTAGTGATGCCAATATGACATAAAAATAGAATTTCAACCATGGATGGACTGTAATATGGCCCTTGGGATGACATATAGCTCCTTGGAGAGATCCGAATAGCCCCGAAGGCGGCAACATAGATAGTAACCCTGAGGTTGGTCAACGGAAGGCTATATAGTGTAGGTCAATCCCAACCAATATACTGCATTTTAGTCTCAATCTAGCCACTCAAAAGGCATATATGGCTCTTAAGACCTAACACGGCCGCTACTCGCCCCTAGAATAGTCTGTATAGATGCTAACAGACATAGATCAAAGGATCCTGATAGTGATCATAATCTCTAATGGTCTAGACCAGATAGGGTGAGATCTGGAGTGGCCTAACGATACTCTGAATGTCATGCTAGGACAACAATAGCTTATACATGAATTTTAAGGTCGCAGATGACCAACTACTTAGTTCCTTTGCTTAGAAAAACAGTAGGGCTGCTACTGATCGGGCGTGCTCCTGAGCAGTCAACCCCCAATCTTTCACAAACAGCTTACTATAATCCTTAGCTTGAAGGTAATATTTTACTAACATGGTTCAGGTCCCTTAGACCTTAACTTGGTATGTTCAGATTTCATATGTCTACTATGGGCAATTCATAATCTCGTAAGTAATTTTATCTGGACTTAGCCACCCATGACAACGTGTACCTAAGTACCTTATAAGAGCAGGCTAGGGTGTTTGCCCCGCATTCAACTACTAATAATGTTCCTTCCTTAGGGTACCCACGGTTCTATTACAACTAGGATGACTTCTTGGGCGACCTATATGACAAAAACTACATCGATTGAAACAAACAGTCACTAGCAGTGACTAACTAGATGGCAGGCTGTCACTCAGTTCACTAGGCAACCTTGCTACCGCTGACTCTAAGGTATGACCATCCTATCCAAATTTCTGGCTTGGAGGCATTAAAGTACGCCAACGGCCTCTGGGCAAGCTTTACTGACAACACAGGCGTTAACTGAAAGTTATATTGCCCGGGTGCGCCCAATGCTGTCCAACTTACCAAATCAGGCCCAATAGCTAATCATAAACTTATAAGGCCTTGGCATGAGAGCAAAACATCAGAATTCTACTAATACAGGGAACAGAAGAACAGAGGAGTTTTTATAATGCTCCTAGCATGAGTCACACTTAACATACTATTTCCCGACAAGGGATGCTGCAATATACTCTCAAAAACATCTTTTAGCAGCTAATCACAATATATATAACCATATTCTACTGACACCAGCTAATCACGACATNTACTCTCAAAAACATCTTTTAGCAGCTAATCACAATATATATATAACCATATTCTACTGACACCAGCTAATCACGACATATATATAATCCCTATCAACTAGCAGTAGCTAATTACAACGTATAGGATTGTTGTGTCTATTTAAGAACACAGGTCGTATCTTTATACGATGAGAATAACTTGCCAAAGGGATAGGCCTTAACATACCTCAAATGTCGATTCTCGTTTATTCAAGTAGTTTCAATCTATAGCCAGCTATTCCATTCAATTGCGCCTTTATATTGAGAAAATAAGGCTATTTCAATAGTAGGAATCGGTTAATAACAATATCCTTTAATAGGGTTAACTATAACTTCAAATTCGTATCATTTGGCCGAAAACTTACAATTTCTCGAGAGTTTAGAAGGGAGAAATGCTTACCTATTGCCTTGGCCATTTAGAATCCAATTTGGAGCAATTCTGAAAACTTTTACTCCGCGGGGTTTCAATATACCATGCGTATTTCCAAGAAATTACTCCGCAGGGATGCTTCCCTGTTACCCAAAGTTAATTTGCATTTGGATGGCGTTTGATTGCGTAATTTGATGAAAATCAGAAAAAAAAATTGTGTACTCCCTCTATTTTGGTCGAAGTCTCAAGTTTAAAATGAATTACACTCACTTAAGATGACTTATATATAAACACGGGTGCTGGACTGGGGGTGCCTCGCGCGGACCAACGCGGCACAAGCGTGTCGCGCCATGCCTCCTAGGGTGCCAGTATGCTTGGCACACCATGCTTCCCAGCGCACAGGTAGGCTGGTGCATCGTGTTGGACCCTCGCGTCCTGGCCTCGCCTGACCCTGCTACCAGGCTCTTCCTACACACATCAAACTCTTATTACTCTCCACAAATCCATGTACACGCACACTAACCGCTAACATTTTACGGGGTGTAACACGTACCTTTATGGTACGAGTCATACCTCTGAGGCGTAACATTGACTTTAGATATTACGAGTCTTAGTATGAATTGTAGCTTCAAGGTATGACCTATACTATTGACCCGTGATAAATTACTGAGGAATTCTTCTGGCTTTATTTTTCTTAGATGTGGAATTCTAACCCTTTTTCTCCACAGGTACTATGATGCAGAAATGAAAAGCATCCAAGGCAACTGCTCGAAGGATATTTCTTGATGAGACCTCCAAATCTGAACAAGTGGGCAACTCCTCTAGCAATTCATTAGAGGAATATCATGTTGATACATTTGATACTGATGGGACCCGAACCACTAGGGCGAAGGCTAAAGCCCAAGCCGTGGAGGCCACGGCCACATCTGCTAGTGCTCCCCACTTTGAGGTGGGAGTGGAGGAAAGAGCCCAAGAGTCCAGAAGCGACTCTAATGAAGAAGAGGGGTTCGAGGAGGCCCAATCTAGAGATGCAAGTAGTGAGTCCGGATCAGAGGAGGAGTCACCCAATGCCGAGCAGGAGCAGACTCCACATAGGGAGAACTGCACAATTCGGTGGAGAGTACCAGGAGCCCAGGAAATTTATGAACAGGGCATTGCTCTCACCGCCAACAAAAAAACCTAGGTGGAGCATTCAAGAAGAGTCGCGGATCCTCTCAAATTCATTGAATGTAGTGGAGGAGATAAAGCAGATATTTAGCTTCTATGGATTTGATTGGATGGATTGGGCCCTGGACCGATACACTTCAAAAATCATCCGGGAGTTCTACGCCAATTATTTGGCAACCATGGAGTAGAAAGCGAAAGAGGGGCAGAATCTAAAAGATCAGCCCAAGCTGGAGAGCGTCCTGGTTAGAGGCTGAGAGGCTGATATATCCGAGTTCACTATTGCTCGGGTATTATATGGGCCCCAGTTCATACCACCACATGCTACACCATAATATGACTATCAAGTGGAGGCTTTGAAATAGATCAAGCATCTTGGTTTTGACGAGAGGCGGAGGCAGATTCAATGGTTGTCTGGCGTGATCACTGAGGACAAAGAAGAGGCAAAATGGATCACAAGCGGCAAGTAGGTTACTTAGAACTCTTTAAACTTCATAGCAAAATCCTTCTAGATGTTAGTGCGCCACTAGTTGGCCCCGACTGTAAATATAATACCCTCAGCACAAATAGAGCAACTTTGGTGGCTTGTATCATGTCCAGATACCTCATCAATATTCAGACAGTCATTGAAGAGGAGATGCGGGATCAAGCTATGGTATTGAGCACTACCATCCCATTCCTAAGTCTTGTATTCAGATTGTGCACAGAGGGGGCATCAGGGTGCATCGTGGTGAGGAGCACCTGATCGGAGGATAGCGGATCATTGATATTTGCTTAATTCGGGATAAGATGAACCCGATAAGTTGGGCTCGACTTTCCAACGCAGTCCCACTATCACAAATTATTGGGGGCGTACAGGTGAATTCCCCCACTTCATAGGAGCAGGTCTAGAAATCGGCTACAAATGTCGGTCTTTTATATACAGCTCCTAGCACCTCCACTGCACCACCTATGAGCCTCCCAATGCAGACTCTAGCTGGGTACATCCTAGTGCCTCAGGAATTTCTCCAAAAGATGGCCAAGGCACTGACTGTAGTTGAGAAGAAGGTTCAGTCAATGATGGAGAATGTCAAGCCTTGGGTAAAGGCTGAGATTAAGACATATACACAGGCCCTACATGCCAGACTAGATGATTTTGGTACCAGATTCAACATGCGTATGTCTGAGAAGACCGACATGGGCAACCTCCGCGAAAAGTTGGGGGCTCTTCGGAGTCAAGTAGATGAGTTGTCCTTATGATAGCTGGAAATCATAGCAACCCCCCCCCCCCTTCCTTACCTCGATGCTGGTATTGACGAGGAGCTTGATCTGGCGCCTTATGGGGAGCCCACAGGAGAAAACAAGGAGAAAGGAAAAAATATGGTCTCTAAGGATGTGGGAGAAGAGACCTTGCAAAAGAAGAGGAAAAGAGAGAAAAGAGAGCGCAAGCAGGAAAGATTGGAGAGTTAGCAAACTCACGACGTGCATAAGTCAGAGTTGCTTGAGGGAGCTAGAGGAGCGGGTAGCTCCACCACAGCCAACGCAAAGCTTGAGAGTGGCATGGACCCTACAGGCGAGCCACATTAAGCCCCGATGATTTCAGATGCCGTAGAGATGGTCGTTACTACTGAGGGGGTAGCCACTCCCCCTATTGATACACGAGTGAGTGCATCGGCCACCGCCAGCGCCACGATTGCAGTGGAGGTACCTCCTCCACAGGATGACAGGAGCACTTATTGTGCCACGGGTATGTTCCCTTCCCTGTGTTTTTACATTCTACGCTCCGGTGACGTAGCATGCTTTTTAAAAATGGGAGGGAGTGTTCTGGTATTTTTGGGGTTTTTTATTCGTTCAAGGGTTTTTCTTGTCGTGTTTCTTTTTCCTCGGGCATGCTATCTTGTAGAACCGACATGTTTAGGATTTTATTTTTGTGATTTTTTTAATTAAAAAGTAGCTTAGCAGTACTCACCCAGTAAATTGCACTAGTTTTAGATTTGTAAAAATTGACCCTGTTTTATAACTTTTTGGATGATTAGTTGTGTACTTGTGATCGCAATCATGATTTCTGTAGAACTTTTTAATGTCATTTAGTATATCAGCATGAATAGTTTTTGTTAATCCATGTATAAAATCGGACAGGTAGAGTGAATGTAAGACATGTACCATGAGTGAGTTAGGTCTAACACCTAGTTCAATATTGTATAGAGGATCTAGAAATTGCCCAACTGGTCTTTACATAGGTTTTAGGATGGTTGGTTAGAAAAGCATCATAGGTCATTTTTGTTTAGCCCGTTTTTAGCTTAAATAAACCTACCACAATGATATGATTCCCTTGATCCCGATTTAAGCCTCAAATTGAACATTTTTCATTGATTAACTTATGAACCGTACCCATTTTTATAATGACCAGTTTTGGCCCTAGTCCCTCCTTGGACATTGTGAACCTCAACATAGGAACATGCCTAAGTTGAGGGTGGCTAGAGTAAGGGTGCATAAATGGTGGGAAGGTGAAAAAGAAAGTGAAAAGAAAAAGGTGAAAAATGAGGTGTGGTGTGAAAAAAAAAAGAAAAAGAAAGAAAAATTGAAAAAAAAGTACAAAAAGAGAATGATGCATAAAGGTTTGACGAAACACACCACACTCATACAAGTGTATAAAAAGGGTAAAAAGGGAGGAAAAAGTGGAAAGAAGTAAAGAGGGTGGAAAAAGGAAAAAAAATGGATCCGCATGTATGTAGTGCCAAGGAGGGGTTTAGTCACTCAAAAGATTCCATCTCTACCATAACCAGCCCGAAAGCCTACATTACAAGTCAAAGCAAACCCTATAGTGATCCTAGTCTGACCATCTGACAAACCAAAGTAGAGAAAATAAAGCAAGACTATTGTATCCGATATGCAGTATCTGGAAATTCTTTGTGAGAGTGAGAGTCTTACTTGCTCAATCCCATATTTCATATTTTACTATATCTGTGAGTAGGGGACTTCATTTTTTGTAAGGGTACATGGTTTGTGTTTTATTCTACCAGCTATTTGTGTGAAAAGCATTGGTGATGACTTGAGTATATGTTAATAGCTAAATGACATTTCTTGATCCCTATTTATCAAGTTTTGTGGTTAGTTGATGTGCATGTGCTGATTTGGTTCAACGAAAAATGGTCTAAAGTTGTTTGAGTTTGTGCAAGTTTTGTTTTATATTGGCTATAGTATCCTAGGTTTATTTTCTAGTTAAGCATCGTATTTAGTTTTTCTTGTTTTATTTGCCTGAGAACATGCAAAAGTCTTAAGTTGAGGGTATTGATGTGCTGTGAGTTTACAACACTTTCAACATTTAAAACTAAGAAAATAGCATGAACTTAGGTATGTTTATATGGATATGAGTAACTTTTACTTTGATTTCAGGAAAAATAAGTGTTGAAGCAAAAATGTGCAAAATAAGCCTAAAAATGCAGAAAATCAGCCAAGTACAAGTCTCAATACGAGTCGTACCTTGATTGTTCAAGCCATACTAAGAACCATGGTGAAAGTCAGAAGGCTGGTATAAGAGGAAGACAACATATGACTCTCTGTATGAGTCGTACCAAGATGGTATGAGCTATAACTAGAGTCGTGAAATTTCTCAGAGAAATTTGCAGAAAGGCAGTCTCTTGATACATATGGACTCACGGTTCATAGCACCAACATATGACCCATACCATAAGCCGTGGCGAGATTCATAAGATTCTTCAAGACTTAGAAGAACTTCAGACACAACAAACAGTACGAGTCATAGAAGGAAGGTACGAGGCGTACCACAACACTCATGGTAAAATTCAGAAGATGTCATAGTTCTGAGGGCCAAACTACGAATGCATTATACGACTCTTAGGACTGTGGTATTACTCATACCAGCCTGCCAACACTTGGAAAAATCTGAAGTAGCCAAGGACGTACGAGAAGTAGGTACGACCCGTACAATCCTACTACGGGTCCTAGGTTTAATCGTGACACGGTCGGCGCCAGATATGGAAAATTCAATGTTAGCTTAGGAAAAGGTTTCTAATGTCTGTATAAATAGCTTTTATGTTTTATTTTAGTTAGAGAACATAGAAATGAAGTAGTAGATGTGTGAAGAATATTATTGTGAATATTTATCAAGTTTTATAGAGCAATTCTTAGGATAAAACTCTTCATTTCCTACATTGTTCTTGAGATTGTTCTTCGATATTCAAATCTGGTTTTCTTCCAATTATTGCTGTAAGTATTTAATTATGTGTTTGTCTATGAATAAAAATTGTAATCTTACAACCATGAGAGTCTAAAATCTCCACAACTAGGGATTGTGGGAACCATGGTGAATTAACGAAATAGGGTTGTACAAAAGTGATTCAAAACCAATGCTAAACACTTGTATTGTATTCTCTTCTTCTTTAAACATTTTTAATGGTGTACAATTTTAGGACTTTCCCAAATTCTTTACTTTCTTAAACCTAGAGAAGTAGAGATTAGGAAAAGAGAATTGCAAGAAACCCTTAGTCAGTATGATCATTGTATTAACTGGAGTTGTGGTCATAAGATAGTTAAATTTGGAATATATTGATAACGGTTAGCATGAAATTTCTCATGGGACCTGACCTGGTGATTGAGTATAGTCATCCAATAGGGACGAACAAATCGTTTAAATGAACCCTAGTTATCCGTTCTACAAGCATTGAGATTGCAAATCTTGATTTAATTCACAATTATAATCTTTGCTTTAATATTATTTTCTTTTAGAACTCCCAATTTGGAGATAATTCACCAACAAGTTCAATTACCGGCATTAGTCTAAATCTTATCATATTCCCTTTAGGATTGACAACGTCTGCTTCATACTTTTCTAGAAAGTGTGAGTTTGACGTTATCAAAACGTGGCATCGTTGTCGCGGATTATGGCTAAGATTAGATTAATTGCTTGTGTTTGACTGTTGGTTGTTATTTCCTGAATTACATTTTATTTTTGTTTTTGGATATCCACAAGTTGTCTCTTGGTAAATACCAAGTACTCGTCAGAGTGGAAACCCCCTGATTCCATTGGTTCTCGAACTTGAAAGAACACTGTCAAAGATGGAGAACCAAGAGCAAGAGATGCCCGTATTGTTGAAGAAGCTAGGCAAGCCAAGCCAGCTCGGCATGCTGCACTTCAGGATACGGAGGATGCTCGAGATTAGTTTGTCAACATTGGTTTCCATGGATAGGGCAATAGAGGTCAAAGATATGCCCCTCAGTTCTTCGATGAGGATGACCCCGACATTGATGAATCGGGTCAATCGGAGCTATCATACCACCACCATTGCCTGCTGGGAAATATTTGACATCACTAGCACCATGATCCAATTATTAAATATGAAAAGGGTGTTTAGTGGTCACACAGCTAATGATACCAACCTGCACCTGATGAACTTTCTTAGAATATCCAAGGCGTACAGTTTGCCCAGAATCAGCCAGGATGTTATAAGGCTAAGACTCTTCCCCTTCTCTCTGTCTGAGGAGGACACTTTATGGTTATCGGAGTTTCCAAATGACTCCATTACCAACTGGAGGGAGCTCAAGCAAGCTTTTCTAGAGTGATTCTTTCAACCCTCTAGGATGCTGCAGCTTGAGGATGAAATCTATAATTTCTGACAACTGAAAACTGAGGCACTTCATGAAACCTGGTTGAGGTTCAAAAAGAAGGTGACCAAGTGCCCAAACCACAAAATTCCTGATGACAGTCTGTTGCAGATTTTCTATAGATCATTGAACAACAGTATAAAAGTAGTAGCAAACACAGTGGCAGGAGAAGCACTGATGAGCCATACCTGGGAGCAAGCTGCCACTATTCTAGATAGAGTTACCAAGAAAAATAGAGTATGGCACACTCAGGAATAAGAACCAGCAACTGGTACATATGTTGGTTGTTTGACTGCAGACCGATGAAGGAAATAAGAAGAACGTGACTAGAAATATGCTCATATGCGCACATCATTGGACTTGCTTACTAAGAATATCATGTGAGATGGAGCCAGATAGGTTAATTCAGTGGGGACACCGAGACAGGAGCCAGGGCTTTAACACTCAGATTTCGAGGAGGAGGCAAACTTCTAGGACAACTAGGTGGCGGGTTTTTGAGCCAACGTTCAAAGGTCTGGACAAGACACTTGGTGCCAAGGTTCTGCAAACTAAGGTTGAAACCAATACAGAGACAAAATAATCAAAATAGGTACTGAGACATAAGCCAAGGTCGTGAGCGCGAGGGAGATTAGAGAAGGAATGACAGTTACCGCAATGACTGAGCGGGATTGTACATGCCTCTTAATACACGTGAGAGGGAGGCTGAACTATCAAAGTTAGAGAGCATGATGGTTGAGATGCTAAAGAAGGTGAGATCCACAAATGATCGGCTAAAAGACATCTGTAGTGATATATCGAGCATGGGTCAGAGAGTGGAGTCACATTCTATGTCTATCAAGTAGATCGAACATCAGCTAGGGCAAATATTATCATCCATGAATCCTAGGCAAAAGGGTACACTACCTAGCAACACAGTCCAGAACCCATTGAATGATGGCCACTGAATGGTTGTGATGACCAGGAGTAAAAATACCACAGTTGACCCCCCTCTACGGTTCTAATTGAAAAGAAGAAAGAAAGCATGATCGAAGATAAGGAACATGTTGTGGAAAATGAGCATAATGAGGATGTTGAGTTGACTGAAGCTCCAAGAGTTGAAAAGGGGCCTGAAGCTGAACAAGGAGAAAAGCAAGGAGCTACAACAAATTTATAAGGCTATTCCATGACCATCACCACCGTTCCCTCAAAGAATGAAGAAGACGACTGAGAATGGTATGTTTCAGAAATTCTTGTCAATGCTCAAATAGTTATCTGTAAACATACCATTGGTCAAGGAATTGGAATAGATGCCAGGATATGACAAGTTTATGAAGGTCCTTGTCATGAAGAAAAGGTCCATGATATATGAACTTGTGGATGATGTGCATCATTATAGTGCTATAGCCTCATGGGTCCTTACCCAAAAGAAGGAAGATCCATGTTCCTTCACTATTCCATGCACAATTGGCGATGTTGAGTTCGCGAGGTCACTCTACTATTTCATAGCAAGAATCAATCTGATGTCGTTGGTTGTGTTTAAGCAGCTGGGCTTGGGAGCCCCCACACCGGCTACAATGCAGCTGCTGATGGCCTACCGAACTATGAAGAAGCCAGTGGGATCCTGTTTGATGTGCTTGTTAAAGTTGATAGATTCATATTCCCAGCAGACTTCATGATCCTCTATTGCGAGGTTGATTTTGAGGTCCCCATTATTTTGGGGTGACCATTCCTTGCCACTGGGAGATCCTTAGTTGATGTGGAGTTTGTCCAATTGAAGTTCAAACTCCATAAAGAAAAGGTCACCTTCAATGTTTGCCAGTCAATGAAGCAACCGAAGGAGTAAGGAGTTGCCTCATCTTTAAAGGATGAATCTGATTTCGTTGACAAAGTCGGAGTAGTCAAGAGAGTTGCATCGTGCCGCAACGTTAAATCAGATACTTCTTGGGAGGCAACCCCAGTGGTGGTTCGGTGAATTCTGAGTAACTAAACTACCTACATCGTGCCGCAACATTAAATCAAGCGCTTCTTGAGAGGCAACCCAATTTGATTAACTTATGTTTGTTCAGTGTGCAGGGGAAACAGAAATAGGTGGCAGAAGAATTGCTAAGCAGGCAGGTGCTACAGTGCTCATTATGACTCATGAGAGGGTTGTAGGGGCTGTAGCACAAGTCATGGTGAGAAGAAAAGATATATTTCAGTGCATTAGTTCTAGGTATGGTTGGTCCTATGACTCATAACCTCATTGTGCGGGTCGTAGTACTCGATGTGGTTATGAACTATGCAAGGCATAGACCTCAATGTAAGAAAGACCTACAAGTCTTAGAACGAATCGTACCCCTATAGTACGAGTCATAAGATGTGCTCATAGGACAAAAGGTTAGTTTTTCAATATCTTTGTTAGGGGTCCAAGGGATGAGTCGTAGAGCCTTCCTACAACTCATGGCACGAGTCGTGACGGGTCAAAAACATAAAAAATGCCCAACTCAGCCTAGATTTTTCAAATCTGCACTATAACCTATTTAAATTCAACCAAATCATACCCTTATCCCTCGAACTCAAAACCGAAGTCATGACCATAACCCACGACTCCCTCACACTCGTAACTCAAAACTAACAATCAATTGAGCAAGTTCTGTTCAGTTACCACCGACAATCCCAACTTCCAACCCTAAGTCTCTGATTTCCAGTCGAAGTAAGCAATTGTCAAGTAAGTGTATTTGTTGAATTTGATAATTATGACCTATGTGCTTGATACAAACCTGCTTAATCCTTGAGAGTCCTTTTAATGCTTGAAAAATTAAAAAGATAGACAGTGACCAGGGATGTGAACAAGTTGTGTGCGACTAGGTAGGGGCTGGAACTTGTAAAAATTATGCATTGAAATGTTAAAATTAAGTTACGGGTTGTGATTTAAAAGGGAAGGAATGGGTAACTATAAAACATGTTAAATGCATGCTTCAACTTGGGGAATTCTAGGTACCTAATACTAAATTGAAATCTCTTGTAAACTAAATCGAAAATAAGGCAAGGACAGGCTTCACAAGCCTTCCACCGACTCGCAGTTTCATACTATGACTCGTAGGATGGCTCTTTGGAACTGTCCCAAGACAAATTTGTAATAGTCACAAGGTAAAAATCCCATTAACGCTCATGGTTTACTACTATGAGTCGTACTTGGCAGTCGTACCAAGACTCTAAAAAGGGTCAAGTCCACAAGTGACAGTATGATCCTTCCTACAACACATGGAATCGACTTAAGGGTCATACTATGAGTTGTGGAAAAATAAAAAACAGTTGTTTTTAAAGTGGCATCCTCATATGACTCATGGTACTGACTGTACCTTTATGGTATGGGTCATACCTCCGAGGCGTAACATTGACTTGAGATATTACGAGTATCAGTACGAATCGTACCTTCAAGGTACGACCTGTACTATTGACCCGTGATAAATTACAGAGGAATTCGTCTTGCTTTCTTTTTCTCAGATATGAAATTCTAACCCTTTTTCTCCATAGGTACAATGACGCAGAAACAAAAAGCATCCAAGGCAACTGCTCGGAGGACATTTCTTGATGAGACCTCTAAATCCGAACAAGAGGGAAACTCCCCTAGTGGTTCATTAGAGGAATATCGGGTCAATACATATGATACTGATGGGACCCGAACCACTAGGGCGAAGGCTAAATCCCAGGCCGTAGAGGCCACTACCACATCTACTGGTGCTCCCCAGTCTAGTAAGTGTGAGTTTGAGGGTTATCAAAAAGTGGCGCCGTTGCCGAGGAATATTGCTAAGATTAGATTAATTACTTGTATTTGTCTTTTGGTTATTATTTCCTGAATTACGTTTTCTTTTTGTTTTTGGATATCCATAGGTTGTTTCTTGGTGAATAATAGGTACTCATCAAAGTGGAAACCCCCTGATTCTGTTGGATCTCAAATTTGAAAGAACACTACGAAAGATAGAGAACTGTCACGACCCGAGTTACACCCTGGCCGAGATATGATACTTGGTGCCATAAGTGACCCTAAGCTAAATCATGGTCTAACATTTGCACTGGTATACTAAGTAAACATAAGTGGAAGCTTTAAAGGAAATATTTATAAACCAATACTGTCAAAAGTGTAAAATGATCTTGGACATAATTGCATGCCCAAGTGATACGTTATTACTTAATTTTGACTTGTTTATCTACTTCTATCTGTTCATTCTCATGTGGTTTTTATGTAAATGTGGATTTATACTAACCAACATGATCAGCTATTGTTTTTGTAGTTAAAATGAATTTTGGAAACTAATCTACAAGTTGGTGAAGTGGAGGAATGGACTCGGAAGCAAAACTCGAAAGTCGGCAAGAAAATGCTAAAAACTTG
>JACEIK010002484.1:12117-96649 GCA_018107945.1 Datura stramonium
ATTGATTTTGGTTCATTTCATTCTATCCCATGGACCCCAGTTGCATGAAAATTTATTTTTTGAAAGCTTTGTATTTTCAAATATGTACATTGTTTTAATTACTAAAGAAATAGTAGAGTTCAGAGAGTTTTTCATAAATGGATTTCAGTCAGCTAGTTCAGCTCATAGTATGATTTTCAAAAATAAAGTAAAGTCTTGTTTTTGAAACACAGAGTTTTGAGAATAGAAGTTTTCACGGCCCGAGCTAGGACCCCGGATCAAGACATGGGACAAAGAACCCCGAGAGGGCTCCAAGTCGACCCATTGTATGAACATAACAGCTAAAAAACATAACTAAAACAGGAATCATCCAAACTATAAGATAAGCATAAATTGAAATAGAAACTTTGAAGAATTGAGCATTTAACATCTGACACAAGAACTGAACATCACCACATAATGTCTGAAAAAAAGCCTCTAGTATCTGATGAGCTGATGGGGAAAACCCCCCAACTAGGTCTCTAAAGTATGAAAACTGAAAGGTAAACATGACAACAATGCCAACCGCATGTCCTCGGTAGATGAGGACTCACCAAGAGTAGGCTGACTAGACTGAGATGAGTGCGACTAAGGGCAAGGCTGAACCTGATCTCTCGGACCTATATCATGAGATGATATAGCATAAAGCATACGGTCAGTACTTGAAATGTACTGAGCATGCAGGTTACATAAAACAGATAATTTAAAACACATAATAGTTTATAAGAGTAGGACAACATCATCATAATGTAAATATCATAATATAAATGTAAGGGCTCAAGGTTTTTAAACATTCATAACTCAGTCATAATCGTAATCATAAGAAAAGCCTTGTAAAACATAACTTGAGCCAAAGTATCGTAATCATGATCATACATAAAACATAAGGAACAATGAGAGATTCTTATAACCGACATACCCCACATGAGCACATATGGAGCCCGACCTGTAAACCCCTAGTCAGGAGGGTGTTCATACCTTGTTAAGGGTAGAACCATGAAAAG
The DNA here is from genome assembly GCA_018107945.1 of Datura stramonium. Lineage (NCBI taxonomy): Eukaryota > Viridiplantae > Streptophyta > Magnoliopsida > Solanales > Solanaceae > Datura > Datura stramonium. The sequence continues at coordinate 13,140 of JACEIK010002484.1, forward strand.
AGGTGTGATATCACTCATGAAAGGCCCGCATGGGCATAAGGGAACAATCTCAATGGAAGTACCATCATGGCTACTCGGTGTTCAATATTACTCCCAAAACATATATAGTGTTCATATTATAGTAGGGGAAACATACATGAGATTCAAGGGCTAGGTTAAATCATAATATTTGTAAGCATGCTTGAAATACGTGAACTAGCCATGTAATAAGGCCCGTGAGTTGGTCATAATCATAATTCTGAGAAAACATGAAGAGTCATCATAAATACATAATAATAATACTCATAATTCAAATCATAGTTTCATAAAGTAAACATGAAGGAAATCAGGCATTATTGAATATAAATCATGAATCAGGACTTGAGAAATTAAAATTCATAAGTAAATCGTTGGAATTCATGAAGGGAATTTAAACCCTAAAATTTCATTATCATGCTTAGATCATGAGATATTTTAATTTCACAAAAATACTTGAAGGAATCATAAACCCTAACATGGAAATAATATTTTTATATCAAATCAGCTTTACCCATAAAGAAATCATGAACAATTTTCGAAACCCAATCAAAAATCAAGATTTTCGAATTTATAGACTTTGGGGAATTGGAATGATCATACTTTGATAAAGAAGGGGCATGGGATTGAGAGAAAACCCCCATTGAATTGACCCACATACCTGGATAATTGAATCCCCAACCGAAAAGATGAATCCCCACTTGATTCTTTGAGAGTTTGAGGAAAACCCTAGGAAAATCGTTGAGAGAGTTTAGAGATTTGATTTCTCAATTTAGAGTGTTAGGGAAGTAATGGGTGATCTAGCATGAATAATATCCTTAATACACTCTTTTCCATGCTTAAAATGACGTAGTTTAGGACCTTAGAGCTTAGAAATGATGAAAATACCCTTAATAAAATTTCTGAAAAATAGGCACTACCAGGTACCAGAACCCTCACCATGAGTCGTCCTTAGATACCACGGCTCATGGTATCTCCCATTACTAACACCCATTCTTTCCTCAATTTCAGTTTCATCAATAACAGTTAGATAGGATGAGTCGTTACTCGTCACAGCGGTCCGTTGCTTCCTTCCGTTGTAACCACTGTCCTCAAACCATCACCATTCTGGAATATCCCACGGCACAACCAACGGCTCGTAGGTACTTCCTACGAGTCGTACCTCCGCTCATCTGATTCTTACCTGAGACCCATCTGACATACCACGACTCTTGACCACAGGTCGTGCCCACATCCAATGACTCATTGTTTGCTCTTGTAGCTCACCAGTTTGACTCCTCCAACTTCCAATGATCGCCTACCACGACCTATGGTATCCCATGAAGGATCATACCATGACCCATACCCTTGTCCCTGACCAACCCGATACCAAACAACGGCTACATCCTACAACCCATGGTACGAGTCATTCTGTGATATTTTCCCAACTTTTCTGCTGATCTTTTTTATAATCCCGAGCCTAGTCTTAGGGATTTCGGGGCTATTACAATATCTCCCCCTTGGGAACATTCATCCTCGAATGTGGGATAAGCATTCTAAGAGAGAAAAACAAGGAACTAGAATCTCAAAACTGAATAATTACCACAGAAGAACTGAGGGAGTGACTGACTCCGAACGTGAAACACATGACTGAGCTGAATTCAAAAAACATATATACATGCTAAAACATGAGAGGGATTTACATGCATGGACTTGACATAAAACTAAATAGGATACTAAGGATGAGATTTATACCTCAAGCTGAACCGGAACTAGAAGAAAAAGATACGGGTATCTAGCCATCATATCTGCTTCGGCCTCCCACATATCTCCATCAACTAGCTGATTCCTCCACAAACCTTCACCGAGGCTATTGTTTCATAACTTACGAACTTGACGGTCAAGGATCTTGACTATTACTTCCTCATAGGTAAGGCTTTACCTCACCCCAATACTCTCTACTGGAACAACCGAAGCTGGGTCTCCGATGCATTTCTTCAACAAGAACACGTGAAACACCGGATGCACCGAAGCTAACTCCACTAGTAACTCCAACTCATAAGCCACATTTCCAACCCGCTTCACAATCCGGTATGGCCCAATATATCGGGGACTAAGCTTCCACTTCTTCCCGAACCTCATCACTCCCTTCATGGGAGACACCTTTAGAAACACCCAATCATCAATGGAAAACTCAAGATCTCTCTACCTCGCATCCGCATAAGATTTCTGATGACTCAGGGTTGTTTTCAACCTTGCCCTTATAAGTTGAACCTTTTCCATAGCCTCGTGGACTGAATCTGGTCCTATCATAAAATCGGCCTCACCTACCTTGAACCAACCAATAGGTGATCTACACCTCCGCCCTTAAAGAGCCTCAAACGGGGCCATCTAAATGCCAGAATGATAGTTGTTGTTATATGCAAACTCGATGAGTGGTAAATGATCATTCCAACTACCCTTGAAATAAATTACACATGCACTCAACATATCCTCAAGAGTCTGAATGGTAGATGAGTTGAAAACATAGCCAAAGCTCATGCTTAAGATCCTAATGAGTTGGTAAATTACCAACCCACGAAACCCCCAAACTTGAACAATTGCTTGTCCTCGAGCAAGGTATCTCTTTATAAATGAGAAATTGACATAAGCATGATGTAACATAAGAGTTGCATACAAGGAACCACTAGAACTTAGGACAACCCCAAGATTCACACACCGACTCAAGACAAAGAAAAGACTCAAAAATACTGCACTTACTCAAGAGATCACCACAAACAATTGTCACATTTGCACAAATATTTTCTTTCATTCCAAACAAGGGGTTCAGTTCATCAAAACAAGCTCAAGGTAGAATCTCACAGCATTGACAACTTACACTCAAAGTTTGCCTTAAAGTTCACTACACATTTTCCTCAATCAAACATTTCAATTTACAACATATTTAAGCATGTACCCCAAAGAAGCGATGTCACTCACATCAAGAAAGAATCCCTTTCATATTTCATGCATTTCACACATAGGGATTATAAGATAGGGAAAATACACTCACTCTCACAAAGAAATTCAAATGCATGCAAATTGATCTATAGGCTTGCCCTTCATGTATCACACTACTAATGTAGAGTTGCTACACTCAAAATCACCAAGGACTTGCGGATTATCATGAAGGCTAGGGGTAAAGGTAGGATAATTATTTAGATCTAGTAATTAGAACCTCCTAATGCCTTTTGTGAACACTTTTTTAAAAACATCCTACTCCATTGATGAGCTCACCCCACCTTATCTCTCCTTATTCATCATTATCATTCTTTATCAAATATCCTCCTTATATCCCATTTTAAACCCGAAATTATCCGTATATCAGCAAGAGGCACCACCTTTCAAGCATTTGCTTTTTATTTTCTCTTTTTTATGTTTGATGTTTTTCAACCAACCATTTTCTTCATTTTATCATAATTTGGTACTAGATCTAGTTGGAGCTCACATTTTCTTCCCTTGTTTTGCAAACCCCCTAACTTAGGCTTTTGCCTCATTTCTTCCTATTCTCTTCCCACATCTTTGGTGTTTAAGCCCATTTTCCATTGTTTCAATTTTAGCACGTAGGGAGGATGGGTACCAAAAAGGTACTAGGCTTGTATCATGGGTTCCAAAGAAAAGGGTCAAAGGCTCAAACATTGGTTAGTAAGGGTAGATGTTCAAGGAGGTCATTTTGGGTGAAGTGCTTATCCATAGAATGCCTAAGATCATGTTCCAAGTGCAGCCACATCTAGAATTTCGCCTTGAGTCACACTTAAGGCAAGTTCTAGACAATTCAACATACATAAGAATTCAGCCAAATATCCAACCACACAAGACATCACAATCCAAGGGATACATACTAACAAAAATTACATCAAAAGTATGAATTTAGACAAAGTAGCATGTGAATCAAAAAGTCAATCAAGGAATGTACAACTCATAACAAGAGAGTGCTCAATTAGAAATTTTAAGTAGCCCTTTTTCTCAAAATTCTTTTGCAAAGCCAAAAAACATTTCTGGTGGTACCTCTTAAAACAAGTGCAATAAAAGACTCAAAAAGATACTATACTTGCCATTTTCCCTTAAGAAAGTTTCCTCTATATCTATCATAGGGAAATCTCACCTGGTTAGACAAAAGAAAAAAGAAAAAGAGATTGCTTCTTGGGAAAGAACCATGCTATAAAAAAACCCTTGAAGTTTGTTGCTAATCTACTATAAACAAAGGTGAATTTTTGACACGTGGTCATCAAACAATTTAGGAAAGTAAAATGGACCAAACAAAGGCACTAATAAGTCAAAGGCAAATTTCATTCAACACAAGCCTGACAAGGGCATTCATCCAACTAAGAAAAACTTAAAACTTGAAATATCCTGTTACGACCCAAACATAGGCCTGGATCGAGACATGGGACAAGGAACCTCAAGAGGCCCCAAATTGACCCATGTCATAATCATAGCATAATACTATCAGAATAACAACTAACAGAAATTATAACTGAGCGAAAGCTAACTTAAAGAGCCTACTTAACATCCATAAGAACAAATCTAACAAAAACTCTTATACAAAAGATGAATCTGATATACAAGTCTAAAAGCCTCTACTACCCTGATGAGTTGTTGGGACAAGCCCCCAGCTAACTCCTAAATTCTGAAAACTGAAACATAACTGAAATAGAAAACATAGGTCGTGTTCCCGAGAGATGAGGGCGCACCACAAGCAGCTGAGATGGGAATGGGGTGTATCTAACCACGTGGCTGAGTCTGAAAACTTGAATATGTATCATGAAATGATATAGCACATAAAGTATGTGGTCATTACTTGAAATGTACTGAGATTTCGGGAAGCATAAATAAACTAAAACATGCTAAGTATACGGGAAGGAAGTAAACTGCGTACATCACTGCATATATAACTGAACTAAAATACAATAACCTTGTCTGAGATACACATATATATTGACATGAAGCTTCTATTTGAAAATATTTACTGATGCATAATCAAACTGATGCATAAAGGATCATGTACTTTACATATACTGAGAACTAAAGCTATAACTGATATCATGCATTGTTCTGACTATCTGCTGATAAATGAGACTGAATTCTACTAAATCTGACTTAAACTGATGTTTGAAACTATACGGAGCTGAGCTGGCTGATATCGTGGACTAAGCTAAGAAAGACATTCTCTGTTATGGAGTGTCCCTGACTAACTAAGGGAGATTTTCCCTGCTATTGAGACTCCCTAACTGAACTAAGTGAAACACTATTGACTATTGAGAATCCCTAACTGAGCTAAGAGAATCATTCTCTACTAATGAGAATCCCTGACAGAGCTAAGGGAGACATTCTCTGCTATGGAGAATCCTTGACTAAGCTATGGGAGACATTCTCTGCTATGGAGAATCCCTGACTAAGCTAAGGTAGACATTCTCTGCTCTGGAGAATCCCTAACTAGGCTGAGGGAAACATTCTCGATTATTGAGAGTCCCGATAAACTTTTACATGAACATACCAAATCTGACAATCATTCATATAGTCTGAGCTACTTCAACTAATTAGAGACCTGAGTGTTCAACTAATTGCATCGTACTGAATTCACTTAAAATCTGATTAGGGCTACTTTCTACTACCAATAAGCCCAAAAGTCTGAAAGTTCATAGTCATTCTCTGTTCTCGAAGTTCATAACATTTCAATCCCGAATGCATAGCATATGCCATATATTCTAGATTCATGAACACTCCATAGGTTCAAGTCATACTCTAAACATATACACTGAAATCATAGTGAAAACATTTACATACTTCATATCCCTCAAAGCCCATAGGTTCTAATTGTGTTTCAGCACATATATTAAAACATATATATTCTAGATTTACGGAAACCCATATGATCGACTCATGCTTTAAACATATATACGAGTTCAAGGTGAGAGCATGTGAGTATTTAATGGAATCCCATTTGAAATTTATACTAAATCATGGTAGAAATTTTATAATCATGCTATTCCCATATCAAGTACATAATTGCAAGATCTTGCAAGTAATTTCATAAGAATACATGGCTATTAATCATGATGGGTCTTAGAATTCATAGAAGGCATATGTGAATCATCCGTAAATCAAAACCCTAGAACATGCTCTTCTAGAAAACCAAGGGATTGGGGTTTTAGTATAAAAATTAGGACACAAGGATGAAAGGAGATCCTTGTTTAAGTCCCACATACCTGGCTTGAAGAAATCCCCCACTAAAACTTTGGATCTTGATTCCCTTGAAGAAACCCTAGGTGATCCTTGAGTCTTGAGAGATAAGAAGAAGAAAATCTTATGGATGATTTTTGATAGGATAAGGGGCTTAGGCTAGTGAAAACCCTTAAAAAGTCCCGTCTGGTACTCAAAATGGAGAAGTTTAGGAGTTAGAAACATATAATTTTATGAAAACACCCTTAGAAATTCGCAGGAAAAGTCCCTACTGTCAGTCCCTATGAGGGATTCCATGAGTCGTGGGGTTGTCAATGACTCGTGGTGCCAAGTCGTGGAGTGCACTGGAAATTTTCTCAAAAAGTCCTTGAACTGCCAACGACCGTCATAACTACTCGTTGCATAACCTAATGGGTCATCGTATCAGTCCATTGCCACTAAAACATTTATTCTGAAATTCCCCTCGACGACTCTCAGGACGACTCGTTGCTGAACTCAATGAATCGTCATGTCTCTCATCCCCTGGAGACTTGACTTTCAGGCTGCTGCTCATAACAGGGAACCCCATGAATCATCTCCTCACTCCACGAGTTGTGACATGGGTCATTACTGTTGATCTCTGAATAGGAACTTCATTGACTGCTTGCCATGAGTCTTACCACAACTCGTGGAGTTACCTAATGGGTCGTACCATGACTCGCTCTAAGGCAAATTTTCCACTTCCCTATTGATTTCTTATTTTAAGTTTGGGGTCTGATCGTATAAACTTTTCGGGTGTTACAATTCAAAGCATAGGAAATGAAACAACCAAGGCAACAAAAGAGCCAAAATTAACCAACAAGAGAGAGACACAACCCACCCCCAACTATGAAATTACATTATACCCAATGTACACATGAAGAACAAACGGTGGTAAGAACTACCTAATGTGGATACTCTATATCATCATCATTATCTTCCTCATTTTCATCACCCTCTCCTCTGTACTTAGCTCTATCCTCCTCATAAAATCCTACAAATAGATCATCGATTGGTTCTCGGGCTGTTGAGGGAGCAGCCATGGCCTCATTAATGAAGCTCATGTTGGGGTTAGCCATAGGTTCCCTATTTTGAAGCCTTCACACATCCACTCGGAGAGAGAAGAGTGCTCCTTCAACCACATCTACACGGGATCATAATTTTTTCAAGATATTGAAGACATCCATCATCGCCTTCTTTACCGACCTTTGTATAAGAGTGGGCAAGTCTTGAGCCAACCGTTGGTGTTAGTTTTCATGTGATCTTGTCATCTCCGCTAGCTTATGGATCCCACTTAGTTGGAAAGATGTAGGAGGAGGTGAAGTCCCTAAGAATGGTGCTTATTCAGATACATGACCCGATATCTCATGCTTTGGCACATTGAGGTTGGGAGCTATGGGGTCTCATCTATTCCATGAGAGGTAGAGCCCTCCGGTGTGTCCCATGCTAGCATTCTCTTCCTTTTGTTTAAGGGAGTATCAGCATCCCTTCTCCTGTCAATAGAAATGACACCTGTGTCAATGCTGCCTTTTTAATCAGGAAATAATAGGACTCTTACTTTCAAGCACAGTTGGCTAATGAGCACTGGATAGGGCATAGAAAGACCCTGGTGCCTGTCCTTCCTCTTAATTTGTGTGGAAACCACTTCACCCACATTGATTGGCACCCCAGACATGATGCAAGTAATCAGAATTGTTGCCTCAAAGTTCGCTTGTTAGTCATTTTTTGAAGACATGATCCGGGAGCACACAAACTCCAGCCACAACTTAGCCTCAAATTTTAGATCTTTCCTAGCAATCACTCCTCCCATGGGACCACAGAGTGACTAATCATTTGTAATGATTTTTTCTACCCAACCCAATTGATCCTCTTTCTTGGCCACCGTATGAGCAAACTCAGTCCCAAAGTCGATTTCATCCTCCCATAAGATAACTGTTACACCCCGTAAGATTCCCGGCATCTAGATGGCCTATTCGCACGTTATTTAAGCATATTTGAAAGCCATACATGCTAGGAAAAGGCCCAGGAAAAGATCAGACGAAAATCCTGTCGAACCACCGCGGAAGGCGCCAAGGCAGAGCCCCTCCGCAATGGCGCCGTGTCACGGAGGCGGGGCCTCCGTGTTGGCTCCGTGACACGTTGGGCCTGTCCAGGCCCAAGAGATGGCCTATTCGCACGTTATTTAAGCATATTTGAAAGCCATACATGCTAGGAAAAGGCCCAGGAAAAGATCAGACGAAAATCCTGTCAACCACGCGGAAGGCGCCGCGCGTGAGCCCTCCGCAATGGCGCCGTGTCACGGAGGCGGGGCCTCCGTGTTGGCCTGCGGACACGTTGGGCCTGGGTCCAGGCCCAAGTATATAAAGCCTCACTTCGGTTTGTATGTTATTTCCTTTAATTAATTTCCGTGGGAAAACGTAAGAAGCTGAGAGAGAGACGAAGAAGATACGATATATCCGTTGATTACGCGCCAAACGGTTCAAACTCAAATTAACCTCAAATCGAGGTATTTAGCAGCAGGGAGACTACGGATTTTGTTTCGTGAATTACGGCCGACGGTCTGCCCAGCTACCGACCTAAGGTAAGTAGAATTGCTCCAAACTATGTCTATGTGCTCCTAGCCGTGAAGTGAATACTTCTCCCTTCTCCCCCGACTTCGAAAAATAGCATGTTTTCGATCGTTTTTTCGATAAGCCTAAGTTTAGACGATAATTATATCGAAAGTGACGCTGCCCTTAGAATAACGTTGTATTTAGAGTTAATTGATGTTTATATGAATGCAGTTGGGAGAAATAGTTGAGTACCGACTGAGCCTCGTCGGATCGGCTTCTGATAACTCGAGGTTAAGGTACGTGAAGTTGTTTACGGCAAGTTAGTAAGTCTAGCTTTGTGAATCATAGTAAACTCCGTATTTGAAACTCTCAAAGTTGAATGTTGAGAATTGAGTAAGTCTAGTAGATTCTGGTTTGCGTTGCCGTATCGTATTTCTCAAATTCAAGATAGAAAAGCATGCGCCAAAGGGCGAGATAGCATTCCAAATAAGATAGCTATTTGTATGATTAGCAAGCATGTTATAGAATAAAAAGAAACAGACTTTTCGAATATAAGCTAGTAAAGTAAAATCGGAAAGACACAGCAAGGGCGTACTCAGCCATTCGGCACAGATAAGATATTGGCTACAGACAGCTATTCGTATGTATAGCATCCAAGCGCAGACAGTCATCAGCTAAAGAAAAGATTTCAATCAAGATAACCGCAAAGAATCACTTAGCATTAAACAGCATCGTAATAAGAAAAGGTGATTTCGCATAGCCTTTTCAGTTTATACATGCTTGCTATTTATATGGCTATTTGCTTGTTGAGACTTGTTGTGCGCGTGATGGCTCCTTATTGAGCGTCCCGCCGCCCCGGCTGGGTAATCGTGCGCTCACCGAGCGGGAGGGGTTTTACGTCACCCGAGGAGTGCATGCCGCCCCGCTGACGAAGATGGGATGAAGCTGCCATAGCAGTCTGATCAAAAGACATGTGTGCAGCCCGTTTCGTACACTTTTGGCTGGAGTTTGTGTCCAGGGAACTGCACTTCATTCATACTGTCCGTACATACGCTATTACAGTAGCTCAGCCTCGTATAGCCCCATTGAGTTTGTGTCCGGGGGACCAGACCCTATCTGTTACTGTCTTCAGGAGTCCTCCGGACCCAGACACGGTTACTTATATCGGAGGCCGAGGCTCGAGCCGAAGACTCCAGTGGGGCCGATGCAGGAGCTCTGGGTGAGCAGATGAGTGGAGTGACTTATTTTTGGCAGTGTTTGACCTGCAGGGGTATATAGATCGTTTGCTTGCTTGGTGCCATCCAAGGCTTAGTGGGGGTTGGTATTGGCTCTGCTTGCTACTTGTATATCTATTTATGTGTTATATATCAGCTACTAGATGCCTTGTGTCGCTAAGGCATGTGTACGCTCCATTTTTATCAGTACGTAGCCATGATTCGCCTACTCGCTTCCTCGTATTAGCTTATCTCCGCCATACAGATTTGCTAGATATGCTATCTATATTCAGTTGTTTTCAGCTATGTTATTTTAGTTGCTTTTAGTATACTCGCACTGGGCTGTACCGACGCCTAAAGGGGGGCGCCGCATTACTTGCCCGCAGTACTCATAGACGAGGAGGCTATCCTGATTCCAAACAACATCGAGGTATCTGGGCCTCGTCATCCCGAGTCCGATTTCCGCAGGTGTAGCCCTTTTCCTTTTTTGATGTACAAGACAGGTAGGTCGGGGCCTTGTCCCGGTCATTTCTATTGTTACTCTTAGAGGCTTGCACATTGTATATTATCTCCATGTGGTCGCTGAGCCGGCTGTGAGGCCGTGCGCTGTATAGCTATTTAGTACTTCGTTTCTTTTATGTTGGCCGGTGGGGCCATAGCTTGACAAAGAGGGTGACCTTGCCTATCACGAGCTCGCATTTCTGTTTAAGTTTCGATGATCAGATGCCGATGGTGGCCTTGCTCGGCCCGCATTTGTGTTCCTAATTAGCATGTTCTCGTCACTGTTATATAGGTATATGTGCTGGCTATAGGCCCAGTGGCTATAGGCTATAAGCATGTACCAAGTATATAGCCCTTGTTTCCAGGAACCTGAGATACGTATAGCCAGGCACTCGCATGTAATTTCGCCGCTAGTAGTCCAGACTCTCTAGGGCACCAGTGCGCCATACTTCCCCAAGGGGCATGACAAATGTGCATTGCGCCCGCTATTCTCTCCACCCCCGGCGCAACAAAGATGTATCATGATATCAAAGAAAACTACCGGTGGCCGTATGAAAAGAGAAATTGCTGAATTTGTAGCCCAAAGTCCTAACCGCCAACAGTGAAAGGTAACATCGAAACCAAAGTGTTTGACTCAGGATATACTGCAGCTCTCTCCGGAAATGGGAAGCAATAAATATCGATTTTGTAGCAGGATTAACCCGTACTCAGACACACATGACTCCTATATGGGTGATAGTTGACAAGATGACCAAATCAAATTTCATTTCGCTGAGAACTACCTTCTCACCAAGATTGAAAGGAGTTGTATATCCGAGAAATAGTCGATTGCACGGAGTGCCAGGCTTCATTATAATGCATGTAGGAGCATGCTTTACGGCTAGATTTTGGCAAAATTTTTTCAGAGAGGTCTCGGGTACGCGGATTAATTTGGAGCACTACATTCCACCTCAAGGGCTGCATGGACAGCCGAACGCACCATTCGTATGCTCAAAGATATGTTGCGAGCATGTGTGCTAGATCTTTGGTGGTAGCCGGGATGAGCATTTGCCCTTAATCGAGTTTGCTTACACACAAATGCATCACTAGCCTATTCATGGCACCTTTCGAGGCTTTATACGGGCAAAAATGCGATCGTCGGTTGGCTGGTTCGAAACAGGAGAATCGCATTGATTGGGCTAGGATATTGTTCAATAATGTAGGAGAAATGTAAAGCGATCGTAGAACGCTTATTGACCGCACAGCCGCCGTAAATCATAATGCAGTATGTGACTACAGACTGAGTTCGAAGGGTGAATGATCGGTATTTTTGAAAGTTTCGATGAAAAGGGTGATGATTCGGCAAGAAAGGTAAGTCAATTCTCATAGTCTTGTCGGGCCATACCGCATTCTACAGAAGAATAGGCCAAGTGGCGTATGAATTGAACTTGCTTCCAGAACTAGAACTGCTCATCCTTGCCTTTCATGTATCCATGCTAAGGAAATGCTTAGAGACCCGCCAAGAGCAAATTCACCCAGATATCCAAAGTTGGCGTAAGAGCTGACTTGACGGAGGTTCCAAGAGGCTGGTCTCTGCATTTGTGCATTCGCAGATTGAGAACTAAAGATATTATGTCTCACAAAGTATTATGGCGTAAAAAGAACCGAGAGGAAATGACGTGGGAGGCTCCAGGAAGATATGAAAGCTAGATACCTCACTTATTCCAGGCCTAGTCAGGCGACAGGTATGTCCGTACATGTTTAAGCAAGACTCTTTATAGTTGAATATGTATGAAATGAGAAAGATTGATGTTTAGTCAGTCTAGTGAATTCTTTATATATTGCGTGAGTAATTGTGATGGACCTTTCGTTTCAGGTTTTTGGTATAGTCCATGTTACAGGGGAAACTCGCTGAAATTTTCTTAAGTAGCAAGTTGGAGAAGTCGAAAGTCCTCTAGATAGCAAGCTTTCATTCGAGGACGAATGTTCTTAAGGAAGAATGTTACACCCTCGTAAGATTCTGCAGATCTAGATTTGGCCTATTCGCACGTTAGCTAAGCATATTTGAAAGCCATACAAAAGTAGGAAAAGGCCCGGGAAAAGATCGAACGTAAAATCTCAGCCAAACCACCGCAAGGCGCCGAGGCAGCAGCCTCCCGCGATGGCGCCGTGTCACGGAGGCGTCTCCGCGTTGGCCTCGTGACACGTTGGCTCGCCTGTGCCCAAGCATATAAATCCCACTTCGGTTTGTGATGTTATTTCCTTAATTAATTTCCAGAAAAACGAAGAAGGCTGAGAGAGACGAAGAAGATACGTATATATCCGTTTGATTATGCCGCCAAACGAAGTCTAACTCAAATTAACCTCGTGTACCGAGGTATTTAGCAGCAGGAGAATTCTTACGGATTTTGTTTCGTGAAATACGGCCGATGAATCGTCGAGACACCGAACCAAGGTAAGTAGAATTGCTCCAAACTAGTGTCTATGTTCTCCCTAGCCGTGAGCGAATACTTCTCCCTTTCCGGACTTCGCAAAATAACAAGTTTTTGACCGTTCTTCGATAAGCCTAAGTTTAGGCTATGAATTATCGAAAGTGACGTCGTCCTTCAGAATAACGTTGTATTTAGTGTTAATTGACGTTTATATGAATGCAGTTGGGAGAATAGCTGAGTATCGACCGTTTCGTCCGACCGCTTCTGATAACTCGAGGTTAAGGTAATGTGGAAGTTGCTGCAAGTTAGTAAGTCTTTGCTTTGTGAATCATAGTAAACTCCGTATTTGAAACTCTCGGAGTTGAATGTTGAGAATTGAGTCAGTCTAGTAGATTCTGGTTTGCGTTGCCGTATCGTATTTCTCAAATTCGAAAGATAGAAAAGCATGCACCAAAGGGCGAGATAGCATTCCAAACAGATAGCTTATATTGCATGATTAGCAAGCATGTTATAGAATAAAAAGAAACAGATTTTCGTAATATAAGTAGTAAAGTAAAATCGTATAAATGTACGCCTTTATGGCTACGTACTCAGCTATTCCGGTATTGCATGAGATATTGGCTACAAAGACAGCTATATCTGCATGCATAGCATCCTCGGCTATGCATTAGCTAAACAATTAAAGAAAGATTTAATCAGTATAATCAAAAGAAAGAATCGCCTTAGCATGTGTAAATGTATCAGAATAAGAAAGCAGATTTTAGATAGCATTTTCATTATAAGCATGCTTGCTATTTATATGGCTATTTGCTTGTTGAGACTTGTTGTGGCGTGAGGGCCCCTTATTGAGCGCCCTCGCCCTTGCTGGTAATCGTGTCGCCCACCGAGCGGGTGGGTTTTACGCCACCCGAGGAGTGGCATGCCGTCCCCGCTTTGACGTAAGATGGGATGAAGCTTTCCCATAGCAGTTCGACGCATTAAGGTGTGCAGCTCCAAGCCGATAGCCTGTTGAGTTTGTGTCTCAGGAAATCCAGACTTATCTCAAGTACCGGCTGCATACAAGCATGGTGTGTAGTCTGGGCCCGTATAGCCCTGAGTTTGTGTCCGGGGATCCAGATTTTATTTGTTATCAAGCCTACCCGTGACTCCTCCCACCTGCATACGGTTACTTATATCGGAGTCCGAGGCCCGAGCCGGAGACCTGTGGGCCGGTAGAGGAGCTCCTGGTGAGCAAGATGAGTGGAGTGACTTATTTTTGGCAGGTTTTGACCCTGGGATAGGGGTATATAGATTGTTTGCTTGCTTGGTGCCATCCGACTTATGGGGTTGGTATTGGCTCTACTTTCTACTTTTTATATCTATTTATGTGTTATATACTATCCACTAGACAAGAAAAAGCTCGTTGCGTTTGCTGTACGCTCCGCCTTATCAGCATGTGTAAAGCATGATTCAAGCCTACCAGCTTTTCCTGCATTCAGTCATCTCCCGCCATACAGATTTGCTAGATATTATTTAATTTCAGTTGTTTTCAGTTATAAAAGTTATTTCAGTTAGCTTTACATACTCCGCACTCGCCGTACCGAGCCGCCAAAGGGCGTCGCATTACTTGGCTCGGGCAGTACTCATAGGCGAGGAGGCGATCCTCGTGATTCCAGCCAGCTATCGAGTATTCAGCTCCTGTCATTCGAGTCTGATTTCTAGAGGTGTAGTCTTTTCCTTTGTTGTACAAAGATTGCAGGTTGTGGTCTCCATTTCATCATTTCTATTGTTACTCTTAGAGGCTTGCATTGTATTATCTCCTCGTGGTCAGTTGAGCCGGTCCGTGTGAGGCCGTGCGCTTGTTTAGCTGCTTAGTATCTCTGTTTCTTTTATGTTGGCCGTGTGGGGCCATAGCTTGACAAAGAGTGGTGACCTTGCCGGTCACGTAGCTTAATATTTCCTTATTTAAGTTTCGGGATGACTATGATGAAGATGGGTGGCCTTGTCGGCCCGCATAGGTCTTAATTATGAGTATGTTCTGGTCAGCTGTTATACAGGTACAGGTGGCTATAGGCCCAGGTGGCCTGGGAGGCCGTGGCTTACAGCCGTTATATAGCCCTTTGTTTCCAAGCAAGAACCCGAGATAGAGCCAGCTGTGCACCGCAGTGCCTCGCCCCACTGAAAGGCAGTCCAGTCCCTCTAGGGCACTAGGTGCTGTCATACCTCTAAGGCGGCGTACAATAACATTGATGGTGTCTGGAGTGATGTCGATGTCCAGCCCTCGAATCATGAGTGAAGATAAGCAGGGGAACTCGCCTCTTACTTTCCCTTTGTGCTTCATGGCATCTGCCTCGCTTGGTATGAGGCCTAGAACTCCAGAACACCAGCTGTGGGAAGTAGTTGGCTAGAGGCTCTCTATGAACATGTGCCACTACCTGTCATTGAATTGGGTGGTGATGTTAGGAAATTCATTCCCTAGACCTACCGTATCAAAGTTTTTCTCCATAGTAATAGGACTGCCTAGGCATGTGGCGTAGTGCTCCTTCATGCCAGGTACACATAGGGATGATTGCTTCTCTAGTGTTGGCAGAGGTCAGTGGCTCAGCTTTGCCCTTCCTTTGCTCTTATATGTGGAAGGTGCCTTGTTTTGCCTTTGTTTCCTAGAGGAAGTCATGCTGTAAGACAATGTTAGTGCCATATACCAACTATTTTTTTTATATTTTTGATAAATGAAAATTAAAGGTGATAATTATAAAAGCTAAGGAATAAAAATCAAAATATTGATGACAAACAAAATCAAGAATCAATATGAATAACTCAAAGAGTACCATGCTTACACCTACTTTTCAAGGTAGAGACTCGCGGTTCGCAGCGCTACTCTTTCTGCCACATAACTGGGTCAAAATCAGCGGTCACCTATGCTTCGCCAGTGGCAACCCACAGTTCGTAGTTGTAGCACAGGAAAGGGACAGTGAGCCTGAAACCTCAGCCTCGGCTCATGTGCTTCATCCCGCATCACGCAGCTAGTATCCGCGGCCGCAAGCACTAGGCAATGAACAAATAATTTTCATAGCCTCAGTTGGCTAATTTTATAATATGCATGGAGCATAATTTCATCTAACAGGTACTCAGACTTCAAAATATTTTCAAATCAACTAGATAGCCACGTAAACATTTGTTCACTAACCCTTCTTAAGATGGTGTTACCCCATCTATCATAGGGACACATCGAAAGCCTAACCAAACAAACTATAGGAAACTCAATTCCATAATTATCTCACATCTACACATCATTGATTAATTATAGGTAGCACAAAGAATAAAACACGATTTTCCCTTAAGAAACACGCAACCTATCTATCATTAGAAAAATCGTGCATTTCAAGCACACAGTTACTTAGACTTCACCCCAACTAAAATTTCAAAACATATAACCTATATAGTAGATCTACCAAGATGAACAATAAAACCCACATTTTGCAATTTGCATTTTCCCCACAATACCCACAATAACTGGACAATAGCAAAAAGAAATGAGAATATGAGTGGGAATGAGGGACATGGGTTAAGCAGCAGACACTAGCATGCTTTCTTGGTGCGACACTCATCAAAATCATGAAACTTAGTGAAAAAGATGCACTACATATACCAAATGAGAGATAGAGAATGGGATTTGGAAACTTGAAAACCTTGCTCATAATGACTAGCCCAAAAGTTAAAATGCTTTTGATTAGTGAAAGAACAGAGAATGGTGGTAGAAAATGGTGAAGGAAAATGCGTTTTATATGAGGAGGGAAGGTGAGTGGATAGGTGGGTTTAAAGGTGAAAGCAATGGAGTAATGGGGAAGATGGAAATGTGTAGTAATAGAGCCTGGGGAAGGTAAAAAGGTAAAGAAAAAGTGGGTTTTGGGAAGTGGGGGAGAATTTCAACTTGTTGGGTTGGCCATGGGTAGGGTAAGTCAATGGGTCGATCAACATCTAAATGACTATGCATACCTCGTTGTCCAGATGGACTCGCGGGCCATAGGAGGTCACCTGTAAAATGCAAAGTTCGAAACCCAGGTTGGCCTAATATTGCTCAGTTTGTTGGTTATGGTCGGTGCCTGACCTACGTTTAGTGGATGCACACCTTCGTTTTGTAGGTGGCTCGCAGGTCCTCTCATTTTTTTCGTAGATTGCTGTGTATTCTCGCCAGGAGTCAACCAGACCTACGTTTCATGGGCTGGGCACATGTGTCAGCAGGTGAAGCGTATATTCTCAGTTTCTCCCAGCTTTCTGCCTCCTTGCGCTGGGCTACGACAGTATGAGCACCTACATTTCGTAGGTCACACACGGCCTTCCCCCTATCTTATTTCACATGGTTTGTCACCCAATCATCCTACAAACACCAAAAACAACACAAACACACAAACAAACTGTAAGTTAAAATCACTTAGGTTGCCTCCCAAGAAGTGCCTTGGTTAATATCGTGGCTCGATGGATTCATTGCCCATCATTCAATGGGAGTATCATCCCCACAAATCAACTTCATCTTCCCTTGCTCCTTATCCTCATCAAGAACTGCAATCACTTTACATTTATTAAGGGATGTTGTTGGTTGACATATGACCACTTCACCACCAACTCTAAATCCCAATTCCCTAGCTCCACATCAACAAGTGCTCTTCACGTGGCTAGTAATAAGGTTCTGGGCGATGATGGCCCCTTAATATCCAAGTCATAATCCATCAAGACAAAGTTGGCCGGTAGGATGAACTTGTCCAATTCTCGAAAGCAAGACATCCTCAAGATCACCCACGGATACTTGATTGAATGATCTTCAACAACCTCATCGTTGTAGGCTTGGAACTTCCTAAACCTAACTTTTTGAAGATCATGAGAGGCATTATATTGATGTTATCCCCAAGATCCATAATGCCTTGATGAACATACATCCTAATAGTAAGTGGATAGTAAATGCTCCAGGATCCTCTTTGGGAGCAAGGTTAAGCTAGCCATTATAGCACTACAGTGATAAACCCACAGTTCATCCACTATCTTCTTTGATTTAGCAAATTTCATAATTTTGCACATCCTCGACATTTGGAGCACCACAACCAAATGTATATCTTGATGGAATATTTGCTAAATATATCAATGAACTTTCAAAACTTATTTTCCTCTTTTCTTTTTCTAACCACTGAGGTAAGGAGGTGGGATCCTGTGCTCTTGGCCTGTGTACTGAGGCCTCCTTTCCTCTTTCTCAATATCAACATTCGGGAGTAACACTTGCTCCTTACTCTTCATGTTCCTCTTCATCATCAACACAACTTGGTGCTTTTGGCACCGTATCTCCACTTCATCACGGCATTGTCAGGATCAACAAACTTATTTGGCCTTCACATCCCCATTGTCCACAATCTTACCACTCCTAAGGACAATCGCCATGCAATGGCCATCTCCTTTTGGATTTGGCACAAAAGAGGTCACTTGGGAGGGTTCCCTCTCCATCCTAGGATTTATTTGTGTGAAAAGTGCTCCATTGCTTCCAAATGCTTAATAGAGGTCGAATGAGCGCTCACCATTTGGATGAGGTTAGACACCTCCCCGTTAAGCTCCCTCACCCCACTATTCGTGGATTCATCCTTCTTCAAAACTCTTGCCAACATCTCCTCTATCTTTGAGTTGACAACATCACTCACTTGGGTTGCGTTTGGGATGCCTCAACTTGGGAGGGGGACATATGGATTTGAACTTCTATAGTACCGTCTCTTCACAATTTGATTCATGGTTTCCTTATCTCTCATTCCTATCTTTCCACCCTTGACTATCCCGATTCCTCCGACCTTGATTCTCATCACGAGGACGCCAAGGGCCTTGGTTGGCACCTTTATATCCCTAAAAAGAATCCCCACTTGGCCAGCCATTTATTGACACTCTTCTTCATCCCGGAGGTGATGCCTCCCCTTTATTTTGCATATGGCCTGGGTTCCTACTCGCATTTACACTCTTGGCACCATCCCCCATCACATGCTTGGTCATTAGCTCAAGATGTGTTATCATTTTAGCTAAAGTATCATCCTTCTTCATCATGTTTTCATTCCTTAGTCACAAGGCTAGGACTAAAGACACTTGGGGACAATTCCTGTCCCTAGTGTGCAATGCACGGTTCATCTTGGTAATCCGATCTAAGAGCGCTTTGGTCAATCCATGTTTGGTCCATCATGACCCACCAACAAGATTGTTGGCTACGGACTTATTTATAGAGTCAAGTGAGTGGTAGAAGATTTGGAGAAGAACTCATCAGCAATCATGCTTTGGACATATTGCAACTTTCTTTTGAATCGTAGTCAAACCTCATGCAAGGGTTCACCCACGAGTTTTCTAAATTTTGTTGATTTTATCCCTCAACTATAATATCCTCGAGGGAGGGAAGAACTCCCGTCCAACAATGCCCATCAACTCTTTACAATAAGTAATAGACCTCATGGGCGCCTCCTCTATCCAAACAAGGGCTTCTCCTATCAATGAATGAGAAAAGCTTTAGCCGAATCGACTCTTGACTAATATTTGTGATATTGAAGGGCTGGCAGATTTCAAGGACGTTTTGGAGGTGTCTATTAGTGTCTTCACTTGGTTGCCCTCCAAATAGCCCTTTCAATTGTAGAAAGTGTAACATAATGCTTGTCACATGAAACACTGCATTCCCTACTATAGGTGGTAGGCGAATGGCACCCGCTACATTAGGAAACATAGCTCATCCCTCGTCTTGGTCCATGTGGCCATCCACCCAACCCACTGCAGTCTTGGCTCATTAGATACAACCTAAACAAGTAGTGAAAAACAACAAAAAATGTAAATTTACACAAGATGCTTAAATAGTTCAAATTAACAACTCCATGCTATGAATGCCTATTCCCCACAACGGCACCAAATTGATAACATCCAAATTCACTTCTCGCTAGGAGAGAGTGTACACGGCTATTCGCAATATAATTTACCCAACTTTAAGAGTCGAGGTCGAATCCACAGGAATAGGATAGATCACTACTAAAGTTGTATGTCAACCTAAACTAGTTAACATCATTGTATCACAATGTTAATAAAATAAATGCTTGGGAAAAAATAAGAACACTATATGATTCTACTAATATCAAAATAAAGTAATGCAAGTTACAATAATGAGAGAAAGTAATTTTAGAGATGTGCTATTTGTCACGCCCGCCTTGGGGGGTAAGGATCGGGCACTAAGTCTTTAGTAGGACTCGATCGCACCGTGGCTTCAGTACACCGTGCTCGGCTAGCTCTATTCCCAGATTAGTACAACGGGCTGTATTTAACGGTTGTAAACACAAACAGTTTGTATCAGGCCTATAGCCATCGTGCATGTAACAACAAATAACCAAACATACTCATAACAAGGAACCTATGCGGGCCGACAAGGCCACCATGCCGTTCTAGTCATCTCAAACTCAACATGGAGAATATCAATAACCATGTGACCGGCAAGGTCACCACTACTGCCAAGCTATGGCCCCACACGGACAATATAAACAAGAATACTAAAAACAACACAATGCAATTAGGCCTCACAATGCACGCCTAACCGACCATGTGGAGATAGATGTATATAATCAAGTAAGCCTCTACGAGTACCGGAAGAAATGCATCAGACAGGCCTCGACCTACCCATACTCTGCAGACAATAAAAGAAAAAGAGCTACACCTTTGATTATCAAAGTTCCTGATGACAGGGATTTGATGACTCTATAGTCATCGGGAACTACGAGGGACGCTCCTCGTCTGCGAGTACTCCGCAGTAAGTAATGCAATACTTACGGGCGCGCATCGCTGTACTCGAGTATGCAAAGCAACCGAATACAATCAATACAATCAACATGGATAACATAACTAGCAATTTCAGATAAGGTGAGATAATCAATCTGAAGAACGGATATAAGCTGGATCAAACTCTTCGCACCGATAAAGGAGCGTACCAGACGCGTTACCTGGCCTGTCTATTAGCAAGTATATAGCACATAAATACATATATATAGCAAGCAAGAGCCAATACGAACCCCCATAAGCCGGATGGTGCCAAGCAAATAATCTATATACCCTACCCGGTCAAAACCAGCCAAAAATAAGTCACTCCACTCCATCCGCTAACTAGGGAGCACCTCTACCGACCCGGGTTCCTGGCCGCCATAGCCTCCGAGCTATAAATAACCGTGTCTCGGTCCCGAGGACTCCTATACCGTATCTGTATCTCGAAATCGCATCTGTACTGCCCTCGGGTGCTAGTCGCACAACAGGCTTCTGTATAATCATGCGCATGAATCTGTACCGCTTCCCGGGCGCTAGTCGCACAACAGGCTTTCTGTATAATAATGCCGGCGCCCGATACGGGAAAGCTTCATCCCATCTTCGTCCAAACTGGGACGGCATGCCACTCCTTGAGGACGTAAACCCACCTCCGCAAGGCGATGATTGATACTAACCACGGCCAACAGGTGCCTCACGACACAACCAAGTCTCAAACAATCAATAGGCACATAAACAAATGTAGCATGTTTAATCAAAAGTACTATCTCGGAATCTCATTTCTTTCGATCTCTTTCGTGTTATACTGATTCTCATACTGTCTTTATACTGAAACTGTGATCTTTATATAACGAAGCACTCAGAGCTAAGATACTATCTGCTCGTATGGCTAATTCAGAGCTGCGATATCATCTCGGCTTCATTTTTATTTACTTTACTAACTTTATTCTCGAATATCTGTGTCATATTATTCCTAAAACATGCTTGCTAATCATATAATAGGCTATACTCAATCTAGAATGCTAACTCGCCGTTTGGCGTATGCTTTTCATCTTTCTCGGACTAGGTACGATAACAACGCAAAACCGACTTTACTAAACTTGCACAATACTCATCATTCAACTCCGGGGAATTTCCGTTGGCGGAGTCTACTATGATATACAAGTCTAAAGCTACTAACTTGCTGAAGAAACTGGCTTTACATACCTTAACCTCGAGTTATCCTAATTAATGGACGAAGCTCTGGCCGCATCTGGGCCATTTCTCCCAACCGCATTCACATACACGTCGATTAGTACAGATACATCGCTATTCTGAAAGAAAACGTCACTATATTTGTAGCCTAAACTTAGGCTTATCAAAAGATCGTCAAAAACTTACTATTTTTCGAAGTCCGTAAGGAGAGAGTATTTACTTTAAGGCTAGGAGCACATTTGACACTAATTTGGAGTAATTCCACTTACTGCCTGCAGCACGATAATTCGTCGGCCGAATTTCGCGAAACTAAATCCGTAGGAATGCTCCCCTACTGCTAAATACCTCGGTATCTGAGGTTAATTTAAATTTGAACCGTGTTGACGGTGTAATCGAGCGATAATTATCACAACCTTAAGAACCTCTGCTTTTTCGCTAATTTCACTGGAAATTATTGATGTGTTAATGAAATGGACCGAAGTGGGGGCATATATAATTGTCACTATAAATCGTATCGTGATTTATAAGTCGCATTCCCGGGAATGCGATTTATAAGTCACATTTTGCATGCCTGCGACGCGCCGACTTGGCGCTTGTCCGATCTTTTTCCCTGTGCCTTTTCTAGCATGTATGGCATTCTAAAACATAAACCCAACATGCGAATAGGCCATCTATGTGTTGGGAATTTTACGGGTGTAACATTCTCCCCCTTAAGAAATATCTGGCCCTCGAATGTACACTTCCATCTTTAGGGACTTCTCAACTTATTCAACTTGTTTCTAGAAAAAGTTTCGGCGCAGTTTCCGTAATATGACTATCCCAATAACCTGAAATGCAGAAAAGTCCAATACAGTCTCCACACAATACTATAATATTCACATGACAACATTAAGATCGTATCATTTCACTCTACATATACAAACCATAAGGCATTGCATAAGTAACAATACTATTTACATGTCGCCGACTAGGCTTGAAACAAGTGGGAGGATATCTCGCTTACATCTTCCCGCTCCTTAATATCATCTCTTCTCGGTTCCTGTTATGCTACAATACTTTGACAAAGACGCAATATCTTTAGTTCTCAACTGTGAATCTGTCGCCTAAGATAGCTACCGAACTCTCTTGTAGGCCACTTTTCTCAGACCTCGGATATCCCTGGATTGGGACTCAAGCTCGATGGGTCTCCTATGCATTTCTCGAAGATAGATACATGAAAGACCGGATGAACGGATTCTAATTCTGGAAGTAAGTTCAACTCATATGCCACTTGGCCTATTCTTTGACGAATCTGATAAGGCCCAACAAATCTTGACCGAGCCACCTTTCGGCAAATTCTCATCACTCCTTTCATCTATGATACTTTTAGAAATACCTACTATTTTCATCAAACTCCAGGTCTCTACGCCGCACACGCATACGATTCGGTGGCTCTATGCGCCGTGAGGCGTTTCCGATAAGCTTTACCTTCTCCTATGACCGTTGAATGTCCTGCCCAATCAACGTTGATTCTCCTACTTCAAACCTACCAACCGGCGAGACCGCATTTTTGCCCGTATAATGCCTCGAAAGGCGCCATCTCGATAGCCGAAAGGGATAGCTATTATTATAAGAAAACTCGATTAGAGGCAAATGCTCATCCCAAACCTACCACCAAAATCTAGCACACAGCCCGCAGCATGTCCTCGAGCGTCCGAATAGTGCGTTCAAATTTCATTCATCTGCTTGGTGTGGAATGTTGTGTTCAAATTAATTTGCGTTCCTAGCACCTTTCTCAAAATGACTGCCAAAATCTAGTCAGAATTATAGCTCCTCTCGTCCGAAATAATAGATACCGGCACTCTGTAATCTAACTATTTCTCCGATATACAATTCAAAGATAACCCTCGCAGAAAGTAGCTTACCGGCAAGAAATGAGAGCCGATTTTGTCAACTCCGTCAACTATCACCCTATAGAATCTACATTTGTGTCTCGGGTACGGGGTAATCCGCCACAAAATCCACATTCACTTCTTCCCATTTCCAAAGAGGCCACAAATTTATGTCCCGAGTTAACCCGCCCGGTTTCTGTGTTTTGCTTTCACCCGTTGGCAAGACACCGGGCTACAATTCGACAATTTCTCTTTTCATACCTGGCCGCCAGTAGTTCTCTTTGATATCATGGTACATTTTCATCGCACCGGGTGAAGAGAATAGCGCGTATCGTACTTATTCATAATTGTCGCGAAGCCTGCAATATCCGGAACACGAGGCGCTTTTTACATAACAAATACTTCTTCCGCTATCTGAAAATCTGGCGCTTCGCTGAATTCCCCGTCCTTAAGCTGACCAAGTCAGATCTCCATATTTCCGTTCTTTTACCTACAACTAATGGCGACACTGCGGTGTTCTGCATTACCGCTCTCGTTGTCCTTCATTTCTTTTACACGAACGGCTAAATTGACTAATTGGTGTATTCCTCTAGATAATTTCCGTTGTTCAACTACAAGTACGCCAAACTTCCCATATATTTATGGCTAAGGAGTTTGTTACTACATTGCCTCTTCTTGACTAATACAAGATATTCATATTTAGAGAGCTTGGCTTATAAGTGGCGTCATATCAAGCTTATCATGCCTGAGAGAAACCGATGTGTATCTACCGGTATAGCTAGAGCTTATCTGGCCTTCCGACCGCATGCTAAGGCTACTTGTTGCTGGAATAACCTGAACGACCGTCTGCGCACCTTGTGCCTTTATTCGATCGTAGAGATCCCGATAATGATCATGATCTCCACACCGTCGCATAACCTTGACTAATCGAATAGCCGGGTTGAATGACCCAAATGCGGTAGTCTAACAATGCTCCTAAATGTTTTACTTCCGAGCGTCTGTAGCTCATGCATAATCAAGGAGTTGTGGGCATCTAACCGCTTTGTTATTCTACTTGGACAACCGTAGAATTGCCACCTGGACTTACTCCTCGTGCGATCAATCTCCCTCGGATCTTCACGGAGTCTACGGATCTCTTTGTCTTAGTAAACACTTCGTGCTAGCAAGAGTACTACCAATTTCATACGCCTTGTGCGTATCCACTTGGATTTATATTAATGCTCTAGGAAATTCTGTCTTATGGAGCCATATTTTGTAAAGATTGGTCTTCTGGCTAGGCTCAGATCCGAATATCTTGATGAACCAAATACTTAAAGTACTAGTTCCGGTTGGTCGATCACGATGTGGACCCTTTCTTGGGTACCCATGTTTATCTGACTGGGATGGCCGGGCTGACTTGCGGGGTGTTTCCACATAATAACTACTAGGTTGACTAAGGCCGACTCTCACCTACAAGATCGGAAAACGATGTATGGCCACTTAACATACCGGAAAATAATTATGGTATTACTAACCTCAAGTATGCCTATTCGGTTTTTAATTCTGGTTCTGGCACATGCGATATCAAGTATTGATCTTTAGGGATGCTTTCCCGCTAATACAGTCTACTGGTCGTTAGACCGCCTAATCAAAATTCTTATCATCTAACCACCTGATTCAAAGTTACTAACTCTGTAAGCTTCCAAAGCCTAGATTCTGCAACAAACGTATAAGTCTCGTTAACTCACAACTGAGAACCGAGACAGTTTCTATGGCTTCATACGTAAGTCGGGCACTTAACCTGCCCCTTCTCTTCTCTTTTCTTTTCTTCTTTTTTTTTTGTTTTTTTTTGGCAATGGGGTCTCGGGTAGCTAGTCCGTATATGCTTCCTAGCACTAATCAAGACTGTGTAATTGTAACCCTATTGGCAGCTGCCACAGCATATCTATTACCTGGTAATATATATATATCAATAACTACGTGCAATACATACTCTAATTCTATAGTGATACGTAATTCCCGACATGCTGCTAAATCTCCATACTGCATATGATCTACCGCTTCTACGCCTAATGATATTTCCCCCGACTCCTCTTAGCATTTCATTGGATTTTCATCCCCTTCTGAAACAACAACATATACACTTTAAGTACATTCACCGTTTGAAATTCCGCCACTCTTGCAATGTGGGGTCAACCTTCGAATCTTGTGGCCTTTACTTGGCTTATATTGAGAGCCCATGACTGTCACGGGTCTTTCTATCTTCTAGGCCACACTAGATTAGGAGTCGCTGTATCGGTACTTTCTTAACTTCTCCATAGCGGACATACTGCGCATTCTCAACCGCAATCTTACCGTCTCTTAACCGTCGCCCGAGGCTTAGTCCTTAACACATGATATTCTATCAATCCGGGGTGATTCTAATTTCCAAATCTAGTATTCCCGTTTCTTCCCCTTATCTTGCTTAAGCCGAACTCGGGGTTCAAGGTACCCGCCTTCATTGTTAACAACATTACCGGTCAAGCCTACCATACCTCCGACTTGGCAATGACCCATCCGATTCACACAATTTCCTATCTTTCGCATCACAACCGAAACCATAACTATTATCTTGCAGTATGTCTTGTGGCTCTTGTTAGCGTATTATGGCGGACTTGGCCTTTTCCTCACTCCGAACTTGACTATTACTAGGCGTTCATTACTGACAGGTCGTTTACACCTGCTTCGAGTAGCCAGCAGTTTTACTTGCCTTTCCGCTTATTACCATGAGGGTCTGCACAACTTACGTAATCCTAGGGGCACTTTTACGCCTAACACTTACTAGAATCAATCAACTGTCTTCACTTTCATCGCTTGATTTGGGCAACCTCACCTCAATTCTTATGCCTTTTACTACTCGAATCAAAGTCAAAAGGCAGGAATAGCCTCTTTTTTGCAACTAAACGGGAAACATAAACCGTACTACATCTCAAAAGATGGATAAGGGAATCGTATTTCCTTTCTCACACTTATCTCGATAGTCCGATATTGTCTATTATCTAATCGTATCTCTTATATATATAATAAATAAGCTAAATTCGTATGTACGTTATGCTTTTAACTTCATGGTCTCGAGAGCGTAGGTACAGAGCCATCGGAGGCGCCGTCGTGCCAAACGCCCCGATGTGAGGGGACCGCCGAGAGGGCTATGATGTTTCTATATCGCCTCGTGACACACTCGAATGAAACCGAGGCATCCCTTGGCTGTGCCTTCTCCCCGTCGCTGATCCAACTGGTGCCCGTGATAGGGGTTACTGACCGTCTTTGCATTCAGAATTCAAAGAATATGGTAAGTTTTAGGGACTCAACCCTATACCGTACCGCCATAGCACGACTAAATGAGAAAAAAGAGTAACCATCCAATCAAGCCTCATGAGCCTCCCGCCTATAGTATGGGTACAACACATCCAAAGACAAGACTCTACTTAGCACGGCTTGCAAGACTTCTAGGACACGACTCCTTCGGCCTCGACAATTAAGTTTGTCACGCCCGCCTTGGGGGGTATGGATCGCACCTCGGTGCCCTAGTGTGACTCGGATCAAGAATCGGTGAGCTCTAGGCACATCTGGTGCCTGCCAGCTCTATCTCATTTCGGGTACAATGTGCCATATAACGGCCAAACACAGCCCGCCGACCGGGCCTATAGCCACCGTGGCATGTAACAACAAATTTTCAACATAAACATACTCATAACAAGGAACCTATGCGGGCCAACAAGGCCACCATGTCAGTTTCAGTCATCTCAAACTCAACATGGAGAATACCGGAATAACTACATGACCTATAAGGTCACCACTACTGCCAAGCTATGGCCCCACACGGCCAACATAAAACAAGAATACTAAAACAAACCTAAACACAATGCACGGCCTCACACAACCTATCAACTTACTGTGGAGATAGATGTATACAATCCAAGCCTCTACGAAGATCGAAGAAATGATCGACAGGCTCCGACTACCCATACTGCATAATAAAAAGAAAAAGAGCTTACACTTCGATTATCAGCTCCGATGAGTGAGCCGATGACTTATAGCCGATCGAATCACGAGGGATCGCTCGTCTATGAGTACCGCAGTAAGTAATGCAAATACTATCGGGCGTAAGTATCACTGCAATTTAGTATGCAAAGTAACCGAATACAATCGAATATAGATAACATAACTAGCAATTTCGTATAGCAAAGAGATAATCGAATCAAGAACCGATATAAGCCGGATCAAACCTTTCTATACCGATGTATGGGTGAGCGATCAGACGCGGGGCGACTGGCCGTCTATTAGCAAGTATATAGCACATAAATACATATATATAGCAAGCAAGAGCTAATAACCCCTCATAAGTCGGATGGCGCCAAGCAAGCAAATAATCTATATACCCCCCTACCGGTCTAAACCAGCCAAAAATAAGTCACTCCACTATCTCGCTAACTAGGAGCACTCTACGCCTCGGGTTCTACTGCCATAGCCTCCGATATAAATACCGTGTCCGAGTCCGGAGGACTCCTATAAATGTAATCTGAGATCTGAAACTACATCTGTACTCTGCTCCCCTGGGTGCTAGTCGCACAACAGGGCTTTCCGTATAATCATGCGCATGAATTGGTACCTGCTCCCGGGCGCTAGTCGCACAATGTGGCTTTCAGATAATAATGCTGGGCCAAAATTTCGATATAGGGAAAGCTTCATCCCATCTTCGTCCAAACTGGGGACGGCATGCCACTCCTTGAGTGACGTAAACCCACCCGCTCAGTGGGCGGCCACGATTACCAACTACGTCACCGTGGTGCCCTCACGACACAACCAAGTCTCAAACAAACAATAGGCACATAAATAGCGAGCATGTTTAACTGAAAAGTACTATCTGTAATCCGATTTCTTATTCTGATCTCTTATGTGTTATACTGATTTATACTGCTTTTATACTGAATCTCGTGGATCTTTGGCATAACCGCAAGGCTAATTCGTAGCCAAGATATTATCTGCTCGTATGGCACCGTGAGCGCATATCATCCGTCTATCTCGATTTTTACTTTTACTAACTTTATTCTAGCCACTCGTGTCATATTATTCTAAAACATGCTTGCTAATCATATAATAGGCTATACTCTAACGGAATGCTAACTCGCCATTTGGGCGATGCTTTTCTAATCTTTCTGACTAGGTACGATATAAATGACAAACTTAATTTACCGAACTTGCACAATACTCATCATTCAATCCTGGGATTTTACGGAGTCTACCAGATATACAAGTCTAAAGCTACTAACTTGCCGAAGAAACCGGCTTTACATACCTTAACCTCGAGTTATCCGGGCCTCACCTGACGAAGCTCGGCCGCATCTAGCCTATTTCTCCCAACCGCATTCACATACACGTCAAATTAGTACCGAATACGCTATTCCGAAAGAAAATGTCACTTTCGATATATTTGTAGCCTAAACTTAGGCTTATCGAAAGACGGTCAAAAACTTGTTATTTTTCAGAAGTCCTTAAGGGAGAAGCATTCACTTTAAGGCTAGGAGCACATTGACACTAATTTAGAGCAATTCCATTTACCTTAGCCCGGTAGCAC
Source organism: Datura stramonium (assembly GCA_018107945.1). NCBI lineage: Eukaryota > Viridiplantae > Streptophyta > Magnoliopsida > Solanales > Solanaceae > Datura > Datura stramonium. The sequence continues at coordinate 42,492 of JACEIK010002484.1, forward strand.
GACGAATTGCCGGCCGACCGCGAAACTAAATTCGTAGGAATGCTCGCTGCAGCTAAATACCTCGGTATTCGAGGTTAATTTGAATTTGGACCGCGTTTGACGGCGTAATCGAGCAATAATTATCACAACCTTACTAACCTCTATTTTTTCGCGACTTCACCGAAATTATTGATGTGTTAATGAAATGGATCAAGTGGGGCATATATATAATTGTCACTATAAACGCATTCAGGGAATGCGACGGTAAGTCGCATTCCTGGAATGTGAGTTTATAAGTCACATTTTGCCTTGCGACGCGCCGACTTGGCGCTTGTCCGATCTTTCCCCCAGGCCTTTTTCTAGCATGTATGGCATTCTAAAACTCTTAATCAACATGCGAATAGGCCATCTATGTGTTGGAAATTTTACGGGGTGTAACACTATTGATGGGGCATTGATAGGATTGGGGTTATTCAACAAGTCTCGAAAATAAACTACTAATATGAATAGCCATGGACAAGTCTATATCCGATGTCTTTCGACCACTTGGGCATATTCTATGTGGGTTCTTTCAAACCACAATCTCAATAAACACATTACCCATATTGTCTTAGGGAAGAATTAAGCTATTTCTAGCCTTAATCCTTAAATTGAGTTATGAAAATGGGTTTTTGGCTATTACTAGCCCAACCCCACATTTGCAAAACTCAAATCCCCACTAATGCTTTCTTATCCATATCCTACTTCTTTTTTCAAGTAAAAGCAAGATAAGTAAATACAATCTATGTTTGCAACCATAAAAATTTGCATTGAAACACAGAGAATGTTATACCCCCGAAATCCCTAAGATCAAACCCGAAAGTTGAAATGGAGAAAACAGAAATTTCTGCACCAGATCACAGGACGAGTTGTCCAGTGACCCGTCAGGAACCCCACGAGTCGTTAAGTGACCCAAGCGGAAAAGCTAGGATTTTGTTGGAAATTTTATTTTTTGGGTGATCACGGATGTGACCACGAGTCGTGGTCAGCATCATGACTCATCATGTCAACCGTGGACAGGGATGACATGCAGAAAGAAGAAAATCAACAGTGCACCTAACGGGTTATCACCATGACTCGTCGGGTACACCACGAGTTGTGGTGTCCCCCGTGGTAATTGTGGCAGCGAAGGTGACGGGAGGTGACTACGAGTCGTGGTCACTGGCAACGACTCATCTAGTCCCTCGTTGGGACTAGAAGTCTGTTTTTCCATGCGAGTTTATTAAGGGTTTTTCCATAATTCCAACATTCCTAAGGCCTAAACTATGTCGTTTTAAGGTCAGAATAGAGTGTTTTAAGAAGGGTTAAGTCATTCTAAGCATATCCTAATTCATGCATGCAAGTTTAGAAGTTTGAGAGGTGATCAAGCCTTGTTCTACAAAGTTCTTCCAAAATTTTCTTTGGGCAATCAAGGAAGTGGTAAAATTACATCCCTTCAGGTATGTAAGGCTATGAATGGGTGCAATTGTCCATACCAATACCCAATTCCCTCTCAATTCATGATGTTCTAATTGATGATTCCATGCGGTTTTTACCCAATGCATGAATTCTTAAGTTTCAATCATGGGTATGATCTAAGAATCTTTTAAATGATGAATTATGATTAATGGGCATATTTTGAAATGTTTTAAATTATAAATTATGATTTCACGTTTTCTAAACTATGACGCGCATCAATGAATGGGAAAGTTGAGATCTATGAGATATGTGTTCAAGTATGATGAGATGTTTATGAAGAAAATATGATTTTAAAATACCCATGTTTATGTTCATGTTTTCAAAGTGAATGAACTTGATTTCAAGCATATTTAAGTATTGGGCAATCCCATATGATCAAGTATGTCTTATGATTCCATGAATTAGCTTACCACATGGTTTTGGAGTTAAGACTCCCATTATTTTCAGCTTGTGGTATGGTTTGATCCAAGACTCCTCATGTTATGATTTTAGATTATGCATGTATGTTATTATTCAGCTTCTTCACTAGACAATGGTCAGCTTTGTTGAAAAATAATGGAGAGCATATGCATGTTTTTGTGAGTAATGTCTAGCACCAAGTAGGCTAAGGGTCAGTCAACCCTATGCCTCAGAACTACGCGCTAATGTAGGTATGTTAAGATTATTTGGGACCTCCTTTGTGAGCTTCCCTTGCCCCCAAGGGGCCTTGAACTTGATATTAATATCATGGTACCGTCCTTAGTCCAGGAAAAACTTTGGACGCTCTTCCCACTTAAGTGTGATAGTCGGAATCACATAAGTTCTATCGTGGTAATATCAATTATATGATGAGTCTCCCATTGTTCCTCATGATTTCAGTTATGCATGTACATCAGTCATGACATTATATTTTCAGTAGGTTTGACCAAATGTTCAGTTCTACTTATGATTATCAGTTTTCAGCTTTAGGTCATTTAATTCAGTTATGTTTAGATCATGATTTCAGAAAATATCATGCCAGCCCTACTTTCAGAATCTTATCTTGATTATTTTTTATTATATGCATGATTTATGATGTTACTTACTTACCGGTTTACTTACCTTGCATACTCGATAAATTTCATGTACTGACCGCATATTCTATGTTGTATCATTTCATAATACAGGCTCCGATATCTAGACTTAGTCCCGCCGCTAGTTAGACTCCGGAGTTAGCACTTCTCATCCTCAGTAGTGAGTCCTCATCATGCGAGGGCCCTTCTTATCAGTTGTATTTCATCTTTTTAGTTTTCAAACTATAGAGAGTTAGTTAGGATCTTGTTCCATCAACTCGTCAGTAATAGAGGCTTATCGGACATAGTTGTATTCAACTTTAGACTTGTGCATGTAATCAGATGTTATATTTTATTTAGACTTCCGCTATGTTATTATGATGATCTTCCACTTAACTATGATTGAGATAGATGTATGTTCATGCCATGGGTCGACTCAGAGCCTCTCGGGGTTTCTTGTCCCGTATCTCGATCAGGTCCTGTGTTCGGATAGTGACGAACTTAGTATCAGAGCATTAGGTTTTAAAATGTCCTAGGGTGTTATAAAGCCGCATTAAGTAGAGTCTTTTTCATGGGTATGAAGCGCGCCACACTTATGATGAAGGGGCTACGAGACATTTAGAGAATGTTCCTTTCTTTCATGATCTATGTCATGTGGTAAAATATCTCTCTATCCTTGTAACTCGTGCTATACGCTTTGCAGAATCATGCCTCCCTGCAAAGTTAACAAAAGAAGAAATGGAAATGGAAATGGCCACAGGATGGCAACGGAGATGGGCATCAGCAGGCCCCACCAGCCCATGAGGGCTATGTACCCGAGCTGATTGCCCATGCAGAGTTTAGGGCGGCCATTCAAATGTTAGCCCAGGCCTTAACCTCCTAGGTCAATCAGTAGGCGGTAGCACATTTCCCTCAGAACGGGAATGCGATGGTGGCAAGAGTTAGGGATTTTCTGAGAATGAACCCTCTCGAGTTCCTTGGATCGAAGGAGGATGAGGATCCACATGAGTAAATTGAAGAGATTTGAAGATCACCCAGATTATAGAAGTGAATAGGGAGGAGTGTGTTGATTTAGCTTCATACCAGTTGAAGGGGGTTGCGCACATTTGGTTCAAGCAATGGAAGGATAGTAGGGCAGTTTAGCAGGCCCTTTCAGTTGGGATGAGTTCCATGTCACTTTTCTGGTTCGGTTCTTCCCTCAGGAGATGAGGGAGATCAAAGCGGTCGAGTTTGTGAATATAAAGTAAGGAAAGATGATAGTTCAGGAGTATGCCTTGGAGTTCACTCATCTGTCAAGTATGCACCTGAGATGGTGGTGGATTAGAGAACCCGTGTGAGCAGGTTTGTACACGGGATAGCAGACTACTTGGTCAGGGATTGCCAAACCATGATGCTTCTTCAGGATATTGACTTTTCTCAGATAGTCCTATACACCCAGCAGATGGAGGCAGTACAGGTGAGTGAGCGGGAGAGAGAGGCCAAGCGGGCGAGGACGGATAGCTTTGGATTCTCCCAGTAGAGACCTAGTGGGCACCATTAGCAATCCCACCAGATATCTTTAACCCCAGCGCCTTCGACTATAAGTGTGCCATCCAGGTCCAGGCACAATCAAAAGGGACAAGCATCAGGCTCGAGAGGTCAGAGTAGCAGACCAGCAGAGACTAGCCCTCCAGAGTGTAGCAGATGTGGCTAGAGACACACAGGTTAGTGTTTGTTGGGTACAAGTGCTTGCTTCGGGTGAGGGAAGCCTAGACATATTCTTAGAGATTGTCCAGCAGCCAAACAGGGTCATGATAGGGGCCGAGGCCCAACTTCCAATTTAGCAGCTCCACCAGCATGCTTAGCTCATCAAGGAGCATCTACTAGTACAGGTGGAGGTCAGCGCCAAAATAGATTCTATGCCCTAGCATCCCGCCAGGAGTAGGAGGTCTCCCCAGATGTAGTCGCTGGTATGTTACAAGTGTTCCATCTTGATGTATATGCATTGTTAGATCCAGGGAATACTTTATCTTTTGTGACACCCTATGTTGCTAGTAGTTTCGGATTCAATCCCGAAATCTTATTAGAACCCTTCTTAGTTTCTACTCCAGTTGGTGATTTAGTTATAGCTAGATGGGTGTATAGAAATTTCCCTATCACAATTCTTCAAAAAGCCACCTCAGCAGATTTAGTAGAGTTAGCCATGACCGATTTTGATGTTATCCTCGGCATGGATTAGCTATTTGCATACTATGCCTTAGTCAATTGTAGAACCCGTGCAATAGAGTTCAGATTTCTGGGTGAGTCAGTCTTAGAGTGGTAAGGTAGTTCAGATGTGCCTGTAGGTTGTTTCATTTCCTACCTTAAGGCCAAAAAGATGATCTCCAAGGGTTGCATGTACCATCAAGTTAGGGTTAGGATGCTACGTCCGAAACCCTCACTATCCAGTCAGTTCCAGTAGTATGTGAGTATTCAAAAGTATTCCCAGATGATCTACCGGGAATTCCTCCTGAGAGGAAACTCGATTTTGGTACTGACCTCTTTCCCGATACACGGTCTATATCTATTCCTCCTTATAGAATGGCTCCAGCTTAGTTAAAGGAGTTGAAGGAACAGTTGAAGAACTTTTAGAAAAGGGATTCATCAGACCTAGCAAATTCCCGTGGGGTGCACCAGTTCTCTTTGTCCGAAAGAAATATGGTTCTCTTCGTATGTGCATTGACTATCGACAATTGAACAGGTCACCATCAAGAACAGGTATCCTCTCCCCAGGATTGATGATTTGTTTTACGAGCTTTAGAATGCTAAGTGCTTTTCGAAGAGAGATCTCAGATCCGGATACCATCAGCTCTGGGTTCGGGAGAGTGACATCCCGAAGACAGCTTTCAAGACTCGATATGATCATTATGAGTTTGTAATTATGTCTTTTGGACTAACGAATTATCTTGCAGCTTTTATAGATTTGATGAACAGGGTATTCAAGCCATACTTGAATATGTTTGTGCTTGTGTTCATAGATGACATCCTTATATACTCTCGGAGCGAGGAGGAGCATGTCGCTCATTTGAGGATGGTACTACAGACTCTCAAGGATCACCAATTATAAGCTCAATTCAGTAAATGCGAGTTTTGGTTGAACTCAATGACATTTTTGGGTCATATGGTGTCAAGTGAGGTATACAGGTGGACTCTCAAAAGATAGAAGCGGTGAAGAATTTGCCTAGACCAGTGAATCCTTCGGATATCAGGAGTTTCTTGGGTTTAGCTGGGTATTATAGGAGATTTGTTGAGGGGTTTTCATCTATTGCAGCGCCATTGACCAAATTGACCCAAAAAAACTGAAGTTCCAATGGTCGGAGGCTAGTGAGAGGAGCTTCCAAGAGATGAAGACTCGACTCACCTCAGCATCAGTGTTAACCCTACCTGAGGGTACCGATGGGTTTGTAGTATATTGTGATGCTTCGAGGATCTTCCTTGGTTGTGTATTGATGCAGCATGGTAAGGTTATAGCATATGCTTCCAGGCAGCTGAAGGTTCATGAAAAGAATTACCCAACTCATGATCTCAAATTGGCAGCGGTAGTATTTACCTTGAAGATTTGGAGACACTATTTGTACAGGGTCTATGTAGATGTTTTTACGGACCACAAAAGCCTACAATATGTGTTTACCCAGAAGGATCTAAATCTACGCCAAAGGAGGTGGTTGGAGTTACTCAAGGATTATGATATGAGTGTCCTTTACCATCCGGTCTAGGCCAATGTGGTAGCAGATGCTCTTAGTAGGCTTTCTATGGAGAGTATGCCCCATGTAGATGGGGGGGAGGAATGAGCTAGTGAAGGATGTGCATCACCTTCCATGGTTGGGAGTTCGTTTGGTTAATTCGGCGGATGGTGGTGTTATTGTTCAGAATAGATAGGAATCATCCTTGGTGACTGATGTGAAAGCTAGACAAGATGAGGACCCTATTTTTCTAAAGTTAAAGGAAGTTGTTCAGAATCAGAAGGTAGAGGTCTTCTCCAAAGAGAGAGATGGTGTGCTTCGATATCAGGGTCGTTTGTGTGTACCGGATATTGATAATTTGAGATATCGAATGTTGCATGAGGCTCATGGTTCTAGATATTCCATACATTAAGGTGCCACCAAGATGTATCATGACCTACGAGAATTCTATTGGTAGACTGACATGAATAAGGACATCGCAAAATTTGTGGCTAAGTGTCTGAATTGTCAACCAGTGAAAGTAGAGCATCAAAGACTAGGAGGTGTGCTTTAAGACATCAGTATTCCTACTTGGAAGTTGGAGGAGATCAATATGGAATTCATCAAAGGGTTGCCTCACACTCGTCGACAGTATGACTCCATTTGGGTGGTCGTGGACAGGTTGACCAAAGCAGCTAATTTTCTATCAGTCAAAACCACCGATCAGTGGAGGATTATGCTAAATTATACATTTGGGAGTTAGTTCGGCTGCATGGAGTGCCATTGTCCCTCATATAAGATAGAGGTACTCAGTTTTGCCTCCCAGTTTTGGAGATCATTTTTAAATAGGACTTGGTACTCAAGTCAAGCTTAGCACAACATTTCATCTGCAAACAGATGGTCAGGCGGAGCGGACTATTCTGAATCTCGAGGTCATGTTGAGAGCGTGTGTAATTTACTTCAAGGGTAGTTGAGATGATCATTTGTCTCTCATTAAGTTTACGTATAACAACAGCTATCATGCCAGCATTTAGATGGCTCCGTTTGAGGCTCTCTATGGGTGGAGATGTAGATCGCCTATTGGTTGGTTTAAAGTCAGTGAAGCTGCAATGATGGGACTAGATTCAGTCCATAAGGCCATAGAGAAAGTTCAGCTTATAAGGAACAGGTTGAAAACAGCTCAGCGTCACCAAAAGTCCTATGCGGATGTGAGAAGGAGAGAACTTGAGTTTGAAGTTGATGATTGGGTTTTTCTAAAGGTGTCTCCCATGAAGGGAGTGATAAGGTTCAAAAAGAAAGGAAAACTTAGTCCCCGTTATGTTGGACCATACCGGATTGTGAAATGGTTTGCAAGGTAGCATATGAGTTGGAGTTGCTCTCAGAATTAGCTTCAGTTCATCTAATTTTCCATGTATCAATCCTAAAGAAGTGTTTGGGTGATCCAGCTCTAGTTGTTCCGATGGATAGTGTCGGTGTGAAAGACAACCTTAGTTATGAAGAGGTTACGGTGTAGATATTGGATCATCAGGTTTGCAAGCTAAGAAACAAAGAAGTAGCTTCAGTTAAGGTTTTATGGAGGAATCAGCATATTAAGGGAGCTACATGCGAAGCCGAAGCAGATATGATGGCTAAATACCCACATTTATTCCCTTCCAGCTCAATTTCAGCTTGAAGTATCATTTTCCTCCTTAAACTCTATTCAGTTTCATGTTCATCTCATATACCTCAGTTTCTTTCGTGTAAATGGATGTATGTGTGGTTCGGTAATTCGATTCAGTCATGCAGTTCAAATCGGAGTCAGTCACTCTATCAGTTTTTAGCATGTATATTCAGTATTTGAGTATGATGATTGCATTTCTCTACTTTTCTATATGATTTTCAACATTCGAGGATAAATGTTCCCAAGGGGGAGATATTGTTATACCCCAAAAACCCTAAGATAAGACCTAGAAGTTGAAATAGAGAAAATAGAAATTTATGCACCAGGTCACAAGACGAGTCGTTTAATGACCCATCAGGAACCCCACGAGTCATTAAGTGACCCATGGGGAAAGGCTGGGAATTTGTTGGAAATTTTGGTTTTGGGTGACCACAGATGTGACCACGAGTCATGGCCGGCATCACAACTCGTCATGTCAGTTATGGTAGGAAGAAGAAAATCAACAGTGCACCTAGTAGGTCATCATCACGACTCGTCGAGTACACCACGAGTCATAGTGTCCCCCCTGGTGACCCCCAGGAGAAGAATTTTGGTAGTGAAGGTGAGGGGAGGTGACCACGAGTCGTGGTCACTCGCAACGACTCGTCCAGTCCCTCATTGGGATTGGTAGTCTATTTTTCCATGTAAGTTTATTAAGGGCTTTTTCATAATTCCTAGTTCCTAAGGCCTAAACTACGTCGTTTTAAGGTCAGAATGGAGTATTTTAAGAAGGGTTAAGTCATTCTAAGCCTATCCTAATTCATACATTCAAGTTTATAAGTTTGAGAGGTGATCGAGCCTTGTTCTACAAAGCTCTTCCTCAATTCTCTTTAGGCAATCAAGAAAGTGGTAAAATCATATCCCTTCAGGTATGTAAGGCTATGAATAGGTGTAATTATCCACACTCATGCCCAATTCCTTCTCAATTTATGATGTTCTAATTGATGATTCCATGGGGTTTTTACCTAATGCATTAATTTCTAAGTTTCAATCATGGGTATGATTTAAGCATCTTTTAAATGATGAATTATGATTAATGGGAAGATTTTGAAATGTTTTAAATTATAAACTATGATTACAAGTTTTCTAAACTATGATGTCCATTCATGAATGTCCATGAAAGTTGAGATCTATGAGATATGTGTTCAAGCATGATGAGATGTTTATGAAAAAATTATGATTTCGAAATACCCATGTTTATGTTCATGTTTTCAAAGTGAATCAACTTGATTTCAAGCATGTTTAAGTATTGGGCAAGCCTATATGATCAAGTATGTTTTATTATTCCATGAATTAGTGTACCACATGGTTTTGGAGTCAAGACTCCCATCATTTTTAGCTTGTGGTATGGTTTGAGCCAAGGCTCCTTATGTTATGATTTCAGATTATGCATGTATGTTATTATTCATCTTGGTCACTAGACGATAGTCAGTTTCGTTGAAAAACGATGGAGAGCATATGCATGTTTTTGGGAATAGTGTCTAGCACTGAGTAGGCTAAGGGTCAGTCAACCCTATGCCTCAGAACTACGCGCCAATTTAGGTATATTCAGATTATGTGGGACATTCCTTGTGAGATTCCCCGTCCCCCAAGGGGCCTTAAGCTTGATATTGATATCATGGTAGCGTCATTAGCCCTGGCAAAGCTTTGGACGGCTCTGCCCACTTGAGTGTGATAGTCGGGACCACGTAAGCTCTATTGTGGTAATATCGGTTATATGACGAGTCTCCCATTGTTCCTCATAATTTCAGTTATGGATGTACATTAGTCATGATATTATGTTTTCAGCAGGCTTGACCCAATGTTCAGTTCTACTTATGATTATCATTTTTTTAACTTTGGATCATTCGATTCAGTTATGATATTCAGTTATATTCAGATCATGATTTTAGAATATAGCATGAAAGTCCTACTATTAAAATCTTATCTTGATTATGTTTTATCATATGCATGATTTATGATGTTACTTACTTAGAGGTTTTACTTACTTTGCATACTCAGTACATTTTATGTACTGACTGCATACTCTATGTTGTATCATTTCATGATACAGGCTCCGATATCCAGACTCAGTCCCGCCGCTAGTCAGACTTCCGGAGTTAGCACTTCTCAGCCTCAGTTGGTGAGTCCTCATCTTGCGAGGGCCCTTGTTATCAGTTGTATTTTGTCTTTTCAATTTTCAGACTATAGAGAGTTAGTTAGGGTCTTGTCCCATCAACTCTTCAGTATTAGAGGCTTATCGGACATAGTTGTAACTAGCTTTAGACTTATGCATGTAATCAGATGTTATGTTTGGTTTAGACTTCTGCTATGTTATTTATGATGATCTTACGCTTATCTATGATTGAGTTACATGTATGTTCATGCCATGGGTCGACTCGGAGCCTCTCGGGATTTCTTGTCCCGTGTCTCGATTTGGGCATATGTTCGGGTCATGATAGAGAAAGCATTAGATTCATGCATAATAAGTGACTCTAAGACTAAATTAATAACACCCAGGAAATCTAAATCCACATCAGTCATCACCTCTAGCAATCAAATTAGCTTCTAATGAATGTAAATAAGAGAACTAAATCAATAAGAAATTCATTCACATTCAAATTGAATAGTAAATTTGAGCTTCAATTGTATACTTTACTCGAGAATTCTTACTCTACAAAATTGAAGAAGAAAAAGAACAATAAGGCTATCTCTTACTTCTCTCTCTATAAAAATTAACTAAATCAAAAGGTACTCCCTCCTCAAAAATGAAAGTGCATACAAAATAGGGAAAGACTGGCTTTTTTATACTCTACAGATCCCCATCTTACCCTTAGAAGCTTCTAAAATGTACTTGTGCTAGGGTTGGACCATTTTACCCTTTTTCGCATGGCCTCACTTGCAAAGCACCTGCATTTCGCAGGTGCCCATCTATGAGGTGCAGTTCACTTACAGCTCTGGGTTAGAGGGACCTGAATGTGTCCTGCGGTTTCACTTGCATTTCGCATGTGCTCTTCAGCATCAGCCCAATACACTCCTATGTTTGGCTTGCATTTCACAAGTGCAGATCCTGTGAAGCGCAGGTCTTCTGCTTCCAGCATTTGCTTTTTTTTTAATTTTTTTGCTTTCTTTGTTTGAGCCCAATCCTGCAAAATCAAAGAAAAAAGCATAAAACCTTTCCAGATTAGTTGAAAACATAGTCAAAGCTCATGCTTAAGAGCATGTCTCATAACAAGTTCTTCCAGTATTTTGCACACACATTACCAGATAGGCAGAGTGCCTCATCATGCCATTATCATGTCAATTCACATGAAATATTCTATCATGCCATAACCATATCAATCTGCATGTCATAACCTCAGTCCATATTAGAGTAATCAATACATATGTCAAGTTTGCTGACACCCAAGAAAATAGACTTATCAGCACATATCTCATGAAATAAGCATGAATCACATATGAAGTCATATGGAATATACAAGTGCATGAAAATTAATGTGACCCAGGTAGTATGAAGTATATGAAATATCTGAGATGGAACATTCTAGCATGTGAATTAATGCTAACAATAGTTTTTTAAGAAGTAAAACATGCTCAAATAATCATTTAACAGTCAAGAATCATATACAGAAACAACATAACAACTAATTACCCCAAAATGTCACCTTATATATGCATAAACACTCGTAACTTCGTCTATATGTTACGTCGATAAATGTAGTATATCTCAATTATCAATTAGTTGGGAAGAATCTTTCGTTGAAGTCAAAGTCTTAACTTATGTCAAACCGAACCGATGCTAAATACTCCATACAACCTTGCCTTTCCACAGAGCCTCTGAATACTCCTAGTATATTCCAAAGTGCTATGGTGTTAGACGAGTCCAACAATATCTATATTACAACGTAAAATAATCGAACTAAGAAGTCAACTAAAGTCAAACTAGAGTCTCAGTGTCAAAATCAGAAATTGATTCAAAATTTAAATTGTCCATTTTCTAAGGTTCCAAATCTATAATTTTAGCTCAAACAAACATCTAATTGACCTTTATATCATTAATTTACAGCCTCTTAACTTAGGGTTAGAAATCCAACTTTACATTTTAAAAATATGGATTAAACATCTAAATTACACAGGTAATCAAGTTTCATAACTAAATCAAAGTTTAAAAGCCTTACCATCATTCAATTTATGAAATTCTCCTTGAAAATTGCTCAAAGTCAAGCTCCAAAATTTCTAAAGTCCTAAAATGAATTAAAACACCCGACATTATAGATTATATAGCTAGGACATAGCCCTTCAAGACCGTGAAAGGGCTGTCCATGATGGCTAAGTGCAATCAAGTAGTCTCCCTGAATCATTGTGAGACCACTCACATGAAAGCGAATCATNCCCCCACACACACACCCCATCATGACACCTTTCCATGCAACTGCAAAATCCAACTATTGCACTCTAATAAAATTTGATGTAGCTCAATTGAGGTTTTATCCCTTGAAACTCGCCTGAACCCGTGGGGTCTCAATTCAAACGTATGTACAATTTAAAATTATCATAGGAACCTTCAAAACATGAATCTAACTATGTTTACTCAAAATATTAACTCTACTTAACTCTAAGCACTTTAGGCTTGTAATTCAAGCTCAAGCCCTCTAAAACTAAGGGAGTAATTAACAAAATATATCAATTTTTATCTGGTCAGTTTCTTTGCCTAGGCATGTATTGCATTGAGGATACATCAAAGTGACTTACCAACCCTTGGAAGTAGGCTAAAAGGGAAAGTTCTTACATTAATCATGGTTGACATCCTCTACTTGGGCCTAGAACTTATTTTTGAAATCTAAAGCATTGTAAACGAGGAGTCTTCCTTAGTTTATTATGTCTATAGACTTAGACTAACATGCTTCTGGGAAGTTCTTTGTATAAGACTATTTCTTTAATTAAATCACCTTTCGGAAAGGGACATGTTCATCCCTCAATTAGATTTTAAGAGGCTAGACTTTAAGACCTCATTTGTTTATACTTAATGAAGGTTTTAATTTTACTTATTCATATTTCAATAATTAATCAATTTTTAGGACTTAATTTTAATTATTCGGATTTTAATTATTAAGTAAGTTTATTTTTCTTATGTTTTAATCACTTAATGGGTCTTAATAGATCTCAATGATTAAGATCTTTAATAAAATTTTAATATCATTAAGATGTTTATTTAAGGATTTCTACAAAAAATGGTAATTTATCAATTTCATTCATTCACCACTATCGTCATTGTCCATGATTATCAACAATCGTTATTGTTGCCCACAACTATTAGCTACGTACCACCATTCATAAACACTATCCTCAGTCATAACCACCATCATTGTCAATCACATTAGTTGTCATTAACACTAAGACCATTTATAATCATTATCTTCAACCACTGTTATCTTGACAACCATCAAGCATCATCAACATTCACCACCATCAGTTACCATTTATGTATCACCAACATCATCATTATTCACCACCACCATTAGTTATTATTACTATCATGCACTATAACTATCAATCACCACCACCAACTACCACCATCTACCTTTACTGTCAACCACAATCACCATTAGCCATAAACCCACACCCAACTGTTCCCAATCAGCATTCACAGCACTACAACTAGCCATCACATACCATTAACCACCACATAATTATTTAAAATATTTTGTTAATACATGGTGTTAGATTAATTTAGTATTTTATTGAACTTTATGTTGGTTAATTTTAAAATAAAGATAAATTTTGTACATTCATGTGTTGAAATAACAAATAATCTTTAATTATTTAGTATTCAGATCTTAATACAACATCTTGATATTCAGATGTGTATACACATTCATACATATAAATTTTAATGTACATCTTAATATATATATCTATATTAAGATTCAAACATTTCAACTTAATCGAAACAAATGAGGCTAACTTTCCCTCTCTTTTGTACTATTTTATTTTTGATTGGTAAACTGGTCCAAACCCCTCCGACACAAGAAAAATATAATTTTATTTAAAGTTAAATCAAGATACTTATTTACGTAATCTTAATGAATGAAATATTGGCAGAGTCGAAATAAAAGATACCATGAATTTTATTTAAATAAACTTAGCGGTTTTTATTAAATTTTAGTTGTACGCCACAATCTTTTATTAAGTTGTTCTTGTTTTGATTCCAGTTGCTTAGTTTTCATAATTCGAAATTAGAGGTGCACGCCATTTGGCACCATGGCTTAGCGTAAGTTATATACTGATCCTACATTAATATTTTATAAGAACGTGCAAGCAATAAGAGTTTATGAAATCATTAGCTGGCATAACTGAATGAGTCTTTGGGTAAATACAAAAAACTAGTGGTTGTGCATAACTAATGCAAGCTGAGAGGACTACCTGGGAATTCGTTACTGATTCGGTACGGTTATATTAAAATTTAATAAGTTTCTACACCACTTTTGTTTTTTATTTTCATCTTGTCCTCTCTCAATTTTCATTTTGACTTTCATCTTTAAAGAAAACAAAACAGATTTTTGTGAAAAATTTATAGCACATTCTTGGGTATAGAAAAGCATAAAAACTAAGACAAAATATTACATAATCTGGTGGATTTAAATCCAAGTAAAGGCGGGGACAAAAAAAATGGCTACTAAAAATCAAGAAAATGGCCATGGAGAGCCTCTTATAGTGAAGCATGATGCTCATAGAGAGGAGTTGTTTATGGTATATTTCAGCACTGCTGTGGCTGTTTGTGGCTCTTATGCATTTGGAACATGTGTAAGTTTAGATACAATTTTAAAATTATCTTAAATCATATTTATATTTGAATTTTCTTCCCATCATTGGCGATCTATTTTTTTTTCTCCTCAAGATTTTTGTTCTATATATGTTTCTTAGTGATGTGAAATATTTTGGTCATGCAGGTCGGATATTCATCGCCCACACAGTTTTCTATAATGGATGAACTGAACCTTTCATTCTCTCAGGTTTACTCATCTCATTATGACTTGATTTTAACCCTGATCGTTTTCCCACTTGAAAATAACCCTTCTAGGCTTTGTGGTTTGCATTCTGACGGACTACAGTTTTAGTTTGATTTATTAATAAGAGTTACAAACATCTAACACGATGCATTGTTTTTACAGCTTGTATATTTTTAGGTACTACAAAAAATAAATATGCACAAATTTAACAAATTTTTATGTACCGAAAAAAAAGAATATTAAATTATTCATTGGTTGTTTAGTTATTGTATGTATTTTGGCATAAAGATAATATATGTTGAATATAACACATTGGATCCCAACTTAACTTTTATTATCGAAACTTATAAGAACATAATATTCAGTCTTGCAAATCTTTTGAACTCTAGCAACTTTTTGTTTGCTCTTTATCTCTCTCTCTCTTATTTCTCTCTATTGCTTTTACACATCTATCTTTGATCCACTGGCTTGTTTGGTCTCACTACACAATATTTAATGATATATTTTTCAAGCTGTCAGGACTCTTTTATGGATATTTTTGCTACTTGCTCGTCGTATATATTGGCTTCATTACATTTTCAACCTGAAAAACTTTTTTCTGATGAAAGTAATAATATGCTTCATCCTGACACGAGACAAATGTTTCTCATCCAAACATATAGTTGACAAGTTGTCATAATATAGTGTCACATTATCCTCCATTGGTTGTGACAGGTCCCTCATAAAGTAATATGTTCTCCTGTGCTCCCATTGTCCCAGGTTGATATTTTGCATTGATCAATTAAAAGTAAACAAGTTGCTTGTCTTTTGTTGCACCGTGATATAGATATGGAGCAAAGATTGAAAAACATCTTATGATTATTGTTCCACTATCATAATCTGCATTACTATATTCAATAATTTGCAAGGAACTCATTTTAGGTAAAGAAGTCCAAAATCAATAATTTCTTTCATATACCTCAATATTCTTTTGATAGCTTACAATTATTTTTGCACAAACTTGTTAACCAACTCCAACTGCAAAGGCAACATCTGATCTAGCCAATATTAAGTATATGAGACTACCAACAAGTTAAAGTTCATTGTCCGACCTTCAAGTTTTTTCTGTTATTGGAATGGAGCTTCATATTAACCTTCATAGGTGTAGAAGTCGGGTTGCAACCCAACTTTCCATATTTTTGGAGTAGGGCCTTATGTAGTTTTATTGTCTAACGAATAATCCTTTCTTTTGCTTTACAATCTCAATTCTCAAGGCCAAAAGTGCTTTATTAAACCTAGTTACTTCATTTGAAACTGCACCGTCAAATTCTTTTCACTTCCATAAATCTCATGGAAAGGTGTCCCCGATTATGGTCAAATCATACAAATATAAATTTATATGGTAACTAGTTTTTTTTATATGCTTTTATAATAAGCTTGAATCAATTGGATCCAATTGATAGCCACTTTGGATAAGGAACTCAAATTTTTTTTCATACAATGCTTTAGAGACATGCTTCAAAACCGTATGTGGCTTTCTTCAATTGACACATAATCAACATCATCTTTATTTACAAAAATCTTTTAGATGCGAAATAAACAATTCTTCAAATTTATCTCTCCGATAGTCCAAGAGTTACTATGTACCTTCTAGGGTAATACACAAATTAGTAGTTCTTGCCATGGGACTAAATATCTCTTCATAATATAGGTTTTACTCTTAAAAAGAAATTCTTGGGGTTTCTAATCAAAGTCGTATTGCTCAATAAATTCGCCAGGGCGTGTTTTCAACTTATAAACCAACTTACACGGTATGGCTTAATGTCCTTGGGTTTGCCACCACATCCCAGATCTAGTTTAGCATCAGGCCTAGAATCTCTTCTTTCATTGTCTTTCTCCTCTCACTATCCTTCAAACGCTGTTACTATTGTAGTAGGCTTCTTGATTTTGTCAATCTTAGTTAGTGTTACGTTTATATACCTATAGTTTGACTTTTGTGATTTTTTTTTTCACATACCTCTTGTTGATATCTATCTTTCTTCCTTGCCCTTCTTTTTCGAATATGTTGCAACTTTTGCTCCATTTCTTTTGAATATGGTAGTGTGATTTTTTGGGACCAATGTGATGATATCTCATAAAATTGACACATATATCATATTATTGATTATGTCACAATAACTTCACCATCTTTATTGAAAACAATCGAAAAAGATGCAATGGGAAAAAAGAAATTCAAACTTATTGCGGAGATTATATGAGATGAACTCAAAGCACATATTTACAAATATGTGAAAGTGCTTACGGTAGGTATTCTCTTACTGTGCTTTTAGAATGGTGAGATGGATCCCAACATGCACAAAACCGTGTGGGCGATTAAACCTTATGCAATATATTTCTGCTAGATGTCTATTATTTTTTTTTTTTCAGTTATTCCATTTTGTTATGTTGTATTTGGACAAGTTTTATATTCGCCTTATCAATTACTCCCTCCGTTTCAAAATAAGTGGTGATTTTATCTTGGACACACCCCTTAAGAAAACTACTTATTCCTAGAAAGAAAAATATATTTTTACCCACTTACCCCTAATAAATATCTTGAAAAAGATATATGTGAAAGAATGCTCTTTCCCATAACTGGATTCTGAATTACACACTTCCTTNTATCTTGAAAAAGATATAACTCTTTAATTTTCTTAATTATGTAAAACTCTCTCCATTTAAATAAGGGTAAAATTGAAAGAACATTGTTAATGTCTTCTTGATTATGTAAATCACCACTTATTTTGAAATAAAATCAAAAGGTTAAAACACTACTTATTTTGAAACAGAGAAAGTACTCTCTTAAGTTTACAGAAATATTTGATTATGTTTTTTGTATTATATTGAAATTCTTTAAAATTCTTAAATAGTTCAATAACTTCTTCTTTTTATAGAATAAATTCATATGTACCTTGAAAAGTTGTCTATAAATATTACCATGTATCGATAACCACCAATAGAAGGTTGACCAAACATGTCTTAGTGTACTAGCTCTAGTGGCTTTATATTTTGATACTTTGGTTCTTGTTAGCAAGTTGATGTGCTTTTCTATATTTACAGCTAATACATATAGTGTCTCTTTAAATCTCAAGATTTGGAAGACCTTTTAATTTGACTATTGCATCTTAATTTTTAGTTCTCTGTAACTTATGTGCCTAAGCTATGCATGTTGTAGATCAGTTTGTCTAACTATTCTGAGTGTTGTTCACGTAATTATCTCAACTGATGCTCTTCCATCTTTGATTGGTAGGCTTGTAACTTTTAATATTCAATATACTTTTATGTTATCCGATAAAAATATGATATAGTATCCTAAAATTGTTAGTTGCAGCACAAATAATAAGCCATTATTTTATACCCAAAACATGGTTGGAATTTTGAATTCGTACGATTCTCGTACTGTAACAAGGCAAGATTATGGTATTGTTGATGTGAATTATTGCGTTCTAAAATTATTTGCGGTCACCACTATTAAACCACCCAGATGTATACTCATATTAATAAGCTTTTTCTCATCATAAATCATGCTATTTAAGTACCTTGTATCAACAGTCCAATCATGTACATAATCGACTAATTTCACATCGAATTTCCAATCTTTTTCCTTTTGTTTCCTTTTTGGGTAGAAATGGCTATGCTACCTTTCATCTTTTCTATATCAACCATCTTAAGCCTAGTGCCCTTTCTTCTCATAATTCTAGAACTTATCTTTTTGTCGATTATGGAAACCTTGATTTGTCTACTTATTGGGTTGGTGGCATCATTGATATTGATTTTACTGATCTTCCACTAGTTGTGAGTTTCTATCCTCATCGCTTTTTCATAGCCTTGCTCGTTACCATTTTTTTTCTTGAATTAGTAGCTTTGCCTTTTAGTGAATAGTGTTTTTTCTTCTTCATTTTTAGAAAGGCCAGTTAATGGCTTTTCCATCTATACTACATTTCTAACATAGGTTCCTAACTTTCTTTAATAAAGTTTGTTTTGCGGTGCACTTGCATTTTGATATGATTATGCCTTCATACTCCAACTCAGACTATGAATAATTCTCTTCATCCTTATTCTTGTGATATCTTTCTTGGGACTAATATTGATATTTCATTAAAGAAGACTTAACCTCTAAGATTATTGATTTATGGACATGTTTCTTTTTGAGATGGAAAAAAACTCATTTTCAAACCTTTGTAAAATGTCCTAAGCTTCTATAGGCATTCTGGCCAATTTAATCTATTTCAAAACTCAATTTTGGCTATTAGAGTAGAGCATACATAACCTTAATTTTCTTCATTAACCTTCTACCATATTTTTGCTTTGGCATTCGTCGGTGGTGTAGTATATAATCCACAAACAATACCTCATAATTCTCGACCGAGAAAATAATATTGCGCTTCTCAGATGAGGATGTTTATAAAATCCACCATTAATTGGTGCCTATTGACTTATAGCGTATGAAAATAGTTTATAGAATCTCCATTTTGTTGCTATCTCTCTCGATCAATTCGGCTTTTGATACCAATTCTAGGAGACAATGGATTGGCTAATAATTTGAATTTTATTATTGCTAATTACTGAGGATCAAACTTTGGTCTTATAGATCTTTTACACATTGTTTTTGCTCACACGCTTGCAATTCTCATATTTACTCTCATTTATTCTTCTGACACTCATTTCTAGTCTGGTCTCACAACTCAAATGACCAAACTATTTACAATTAATTGATGGATTTTTACTACTCTCTTTTAGAATGCTACCAAACTAATTTGAAAATATCACATTGGAATTCTCCTTCCAAAGTATCAAAAGATCAATAATTGGTGATGACTTAGTTTAGAAATGCTTGTATTACTTGAACAATAATCTACATATTATTTTGTATATCCAACTCATTGTGAACAGTGACGCAACTTAACAGCAGAACTATAATCAACTCCAATGCAGGTAAAGAAAACCTAGTGAACCCAACTTTTAAACATCATATCACAAGCACTCACATATAACATGACAACACATATAAACCTCATCAATTATATATCAACTAAAGTTTAAATACATTCACAAGATGACATCTAAGTGAAATCAATCATAAAACTCATACTAAATCCAACTTACAACCCAAGACCATAAATTTATGTTGCAAACCTTAGAGTATAAACAATAGAACATCACTTTGACAAACATACAGAATGACGTGTGGGGCTCATCAAGAGTGTCAAAATCCTGCTCGACCTGTATAATTTGGGTTCATTCTTTTGTATGAAAAATGAAGAGTTAGACAACATTAATCATAACATATTATAGGGATAAGCATATATATCAAAGATCATGCTTGTATGAAAGTATCACGCCCTGAAGTTAGGCCTTGGAGGCACCCAATGCCTTAACTTGATCGAGCAAACCGTTCTACATGAATATGAAGTTACAACATTATTGTAACAACTTATATAAAAGGAAAAAAGTAGGCATAATTCACATAAGAGATACTTTAAAATCATGAAGTGGTAATATAGAAGTAAAAGTAAATTAAAATCTTTTCATACATTTACATAAGAAATCTTTGAACATATACGTAGATGTATATTCATATTTAAGATGACATGAGTTGATTTCAAAATATATGCATGACTAAATACACTAGTTTTTGAAGCCTCTAGTACATGATTTTAAGTAGAAATGTCAGGAAAAGATCCGCAGTATACCCAAAAGATCTAATATGACATAAAATGCTCCAGATAAGAAGCGGGGCTCATCAACACTAGCTAAAGACAGAGCGAGATACCTAATGAGGAAACTTGGCATCTTGAATTCCTGAACTTGCATTATGAAACGTAGTGTTGTTGACCAATAGGGACATAAGTACATACAAAATAGTACTCATATGTAAAGAAGGCAGAATAGAATAAGGTATAAACTGCAGCACACATAAGAAAGAGAGGGAAAACATGCATACAACAACATCTGAGACTGAGAAAAGATACATAAGGGTCATCCTATTGTGATATCTTAAGATCTTACTATTTATTTCCTTAAAATCTCTATACTTACCATTTTTATATTGTTTACGCATTAACTGAAAGGTTTCTTTGTACATTCCACCTTTGGCTCACATTGGTTCTGCTTTTGTAATTAACCATGTTGGGGTTTGTAATTTAATTAAGCATACTGGGTAAATACCTCATAAAATGCACCATTGTTCCTACGGCGGGTAGCATCATCCACTATTAGGCTATACCGTAATGCACCATGATTCAAATTATAATGGTTAGTATTATCCATTACCAGGCTATATCACAATACATCGTGATTCATAGTGTGGCGGGTAGATTCATCTATTACCTGGCTATACGTCGTAGTGCACCATGACTCATGATGTGGTAGGTAGCCTCATCCACTACCAGATTATATCTTTACTCAATTTTATAGATAACTTTCAAAAACACATAAGGGTGAGATTATAGTTGGCACTAGTGGCCTATAGTCGTATCTTACTATCTCAGATTCTAACTTATTCAATCATTCGTATCGTGGCAACGTTCTTAAATTAATTAAGCTATATTATTGATCATGCCCAATTACACCTCACATAAGAGAGTGAAAGCAGTCGATTGCAATTTATATAGTCAACAAAGAAGTCGAGACCGTACCCGTAGGAAATTAGTATCAGTCCAAGCTATTAAGTGAGTCAAATTAATTGAAAGTTCTGAGTACTACTCAAGTTAATGAAGAAAGATAATTAATCTAAATATCTAAAATCTAAGAAGCAATAGGTTGGTTTCAATATTGAGTAATACAAGGGATGTGTTCCCATATTGGGTTGATCCCCCTAATTCACTCATTTGGGCTAATTTAGAATGAGCTTTTCAAGAATATGCAAACAATCATCTAAGAAATCATTAGGTGTCTCTCAACATCCTAACAATGTCAATCCAAATCATTTTTCTCAAATCATTAGAATTTAAACAAAAAATATTGCAATATTCCAATTAAATTCATCAAATTTCTAAGTGAATCTATTAAATAAGGCTTTAAGCCTCATTGTTGATTCATACTACCCAAATCTTAATTGGGTCTCTCAAGCATAATGGAGGAAATCTTGCATGATTGGATGACTTTCATCATCAATCTCACTTTACAAAATATAAATCAATCAAATATTCAAAAGTCCATAACCAATTCATCCTAATTGTGATTAATAGGGTTCACAATCCTAGAGCTAAATTTAGCAACTCATGGAGAACAAAGAAGAAGAAAGCATAATTTGAAACATGATAACTTACAATGCAATAGAATGAAGGAGAAACTTGAATTGAAATTGAATCAACCTTCAAATTACAATAAATGTCTTCTCCAAATGGCTATTCTACTCTAGAATTATCAAACATAATCAGACTCAATAGAAAACTATGAAGAACAGACTATTTATACTAAGCCAAAAATCCCAAGTCTAATTTAAATTTGGAGAATTCAGTTTGCAGGAACGAATCGTTCATTAAAGGTACGGTCCGCACCTTGAACCATCAATGAAATTTATAACTTGATTTGTTGCTTTTTGTCTTTCAACTTACGGACCGTCTATTAAAATGATGGTACGTACTTCCTTCGTCAATTACTTCACCAGGATGATATATTTGAAATCTGCAATTTACTTTACGGTCTGCATTATAAATGTGCAGTCCGCATCTTGAGTCGTCCCTTGCTGACTAGTTGTTAGCTTTCTCCGATTTAGAATATTACTGGAAGTACGGATCACGTCTTGGATGTGCGGTCCGTTTGTGACTTATTTTTGGTAGACTTCAGTTGATTTGTTCCTCTTTCCATCAATTCATGGGATTCCTAAAATTTAACAAAATAGTATCAGTATTGACATAAATTAGCACTTAAAGACATGCAAAACCTATGAAAAGAAGCACAAATGTATCGTAAAATCCAACACATCAATGCCCCATCTTAAAGCTTTTTTTTGTCCTCAAGAAACTAAAATAAAAAATCTAATCTAGAATTTTGCTCCGGTATTACAAAGTATAATACCTAGGGCGGTTTTGGCAAGTAGCTACAAGCACATAAATTTAAAGCAAGCCACCCCCTCCATCATATAAAAAATCAATTTTATCACGACCATTAAGACTAAGCATATAATCTCTACTCATGACATTATTCTAAGATGCAAGCTCCTAAATTGAGAAGTAATTCATGTTAGCCATTCTCATCTGCATGCCCTCACAGTTAGACCAAGTAAAATGTCCCTTTTAAGAAATAAAAAATCATACACAATACATGAATACAAGATCAAGAAAGAAGAGAAAGACACTCAAATTTCATAAAGATATTCACAAGTTAGGTCACAACTACCATATGCTTGTCTTTATTCTCAAATGTCTTTTGTTTTGGCAATCTAGGTTAAGATCACATAAGAGTTTTTTTAAGCCTGTAATGTTAGTCCAAAGGACTAGTAGGATATAAATATGGTATTTAGTAGCTCATTGCCATCCTTGAACACTACATCACACTCCCATTTTATTTTTTTATTTTTTTGGTTCCTTTCTTTTCTTTGTTTACTTTCTTTAGCCATTTTCCACAAATCAAGGTACTTTTTGTGAGCTCATTTTATTTTCATCCTCGTTTCTTGTGAGCTCATTTTATTTTCTTCCTCTTTTTATTTTATTTTCTTTTCTATTTCTTTTTCTTTTTTTTTCTTACTCAATTTACCTTTGGAAGTGGTCAAATTATTCAGTTTTTTTCCTTTTCATTCTTTTCCACCTTATCACCCCCAACTTACACTTTTTTATATCTTCATAATATTTCATAGTGTTAAGGAGGATGGGTTCAAAAGAGGATCAACTTGAGAATTGATTTCAGTTTTATTGCATTTGATCAAGAAAAAGGGTCATAGGCTCTAAAGGGGAGACTATGTATACATGTATTATTTGATAGGCTCATTTAGGCAAATGAGGATTTTGAAACATAAAGAAGATCTAAGTTCATCTCTACAACCCACAATAAATCCAAAGCTAAAGTATGAATAACCAGGCAAGTTCTAGAGTGTGACTACAACAAGTGAACAAAATAAAATTTTATCACCATACATGACACATGATATCAAACAGACTAATCAATTCTACTTTAAACAAGGAAATCAATGCCAGAATCAACACAATAGATGTCAAGAACAGAGGTAAACGTGTCAATATAGAACAGTTGTGGCAAAAAAAATTTAGGGGGCATTTTTCATAGAATCACAAAAGCATCCAATCAACTAATTTACAACCACCAGCTAAGTCAAAAACACTCTATTCAACCAAGAATGAATTAAATATAGGTTGGTATCCTTGAAAAAGTCATATATCAATCTATAATCAGGGTCACATAGTATGATATTTAACTACATTATTATTGGCCAAATTCAATAGAAATTAAGATTCTTGATAAAGAATCATGGCTCAGAAAATTCAGAAAGACTACACATACTAATCGTCAAAATCATACGTTATATCACAACAAACACAAAGCACCCCATAACACCTCTAACTTAAAAACATGCAATGTCCTCAAGGCTGAGGAATTTAAAGAGCAAGGGTTAAAACTCCCCAAGGCGCACTTAGCTCACTAGTTAGCTAAACACCATGAAGGATTGGAGATATGATTGAATCCACCGGCAATATGTGCAAATCACTTGGATTGCTTCCCAAATAGCATTTGATTTAATATCGCAGCACGACGCAAACAGCAGAATCATGCTAGGCTTGATCGACCAGTACCTAAGGTGGAGCTTCTGAACTAGCCTTTCTTCATTAGTGATGTCAAGATAATACTTAATGCTCTGATAATTGACGTTGATTGTCTAGGCTCCATCTTTTGATTTTAGCTCCACAATGCTATATGGAGTACCATTCGCCTCCTTAAAAGGCCCCGACCGCCTAGTCTTCAATTTTCCAAGAAATGACTTGAGTCTAAAATTGAATGATAATACTCTATCTCCTGAACTAAAATCTTGGCATTGGATTTTCTTGTCATGAACATACTTTATTTTTTTCCTTATACAAGGCTACACTTGCAAATGCATAAAATCTAAATTCGTGAATTTCAATTGGTTCATTCCTTAACTTTATTACATCACCCCATCCCATATTTAGCTTCTTCAGGGCCCACATTCCCTTATGTTCTAGCTTTACTAGGAGGTGGCACACATTTCCAAACACCAATCGACAGGGAGAAGCTATGATTGGTGGTCTACATGCGGTTCTATAAGCCCATAAAGCATCGTCTAGCTTTATAAACAAGTTGGTCTGATTTGCATTAATAGTTTTTGCTAGGATGCCATTTATTTCTCTATTGGATACCTCCACTTGATCACTTGTATGGTGTGATGTAGAGTTTCTACCTTGTGTTTGATCCCGTACTTCATAAATAATCCATCAAAAGCTTTGCTGCAAAAAATGGATCCACTATCACTTATGATGCATCTAGGAGTGCTGAACAAGTGAAGATATTTTTCTTGAAAAATGCAGTCACACTCCTTGCCTCATTATTAGGCAATGATATGGATTTGATCCATTTGGACACATAGTCCACTGCCACCAAGACATACATCAACCAGTAGGAGCTTATGAATGGACCTATCAAATCAATGCCCCAAACGCCAAATATTTCCACTTCAAGCACAAAATTAAAGGGCATCTATTGCCTCCTTGATATGGACCCATGTTGCTGACATTATTCGCATGCCTTGTCCTGCATATTGGTATCATGATAAATGTTGGGCCAATAGTAGCCACACTCTAATATCTTTACAGTTGTACGATCTCCCTCGTAATGACCACCCACTAGAAAGGCATGGCATGCCCTCGAGATGGGCCTCATCTCAGCTCCATTGACACACTTTCGAATAATGTTGTCAGCACACATGCGAAATAAGTAAGGTTCCTCCTAAAAGTAGTGTCACATATCACTTAATAACTTTTTCCTTTGATAAGAATTCAATCCCTCAGGTATCACTCTTGCTGCCAAGTGATTTGCAAAATTCGCATATCAAGATGTTGGGGTGCTGGTGATGGCCAATATGCACTCATCTGAAAAAGCGTCATTGATCTCTAGATCCCAAACTGGTCTCCATGCATCTTCAAGGCATGATAAGTGATATGCTGCCTGATTTTCAGTGCCTTCCAGTCCTTGACTTCAAAGTCAAACTCTTGCAATAGGAGAATCCACTAAATTAACTGAGGCCTTGTATCCTTCTTTTTCATTAAGTTCCTAAAAGAGACATGATTAATATAAATATTCATCTTTGACCCCAATAAGTATGCTCTAAATTTTTCTAAGGCATATACAATGGTAAGCAACTCTGGTTCAATTACTAATTTATTTGCGCAGCATTTGAGGTCTTGCCAGTGTAATACATAGAATGTATAATTTTGTCATGCTACTACTCTCATACCATTCCAATCACTAAATCACTACCATCACGCATAAGCTTGATATGAGAGGGACCATTTTGGATTAGTAATGATGGGGGCATAACTCAATTGCCTCTTCAACTCCTCAAAAGTTCTAAGGTATCTCTCATCAAACATAAATTTGGCTTCTTTCTCTAGAAGCTTGCACATGGGTTAGGCAATCTTCGAGAAGTCTTTAATGAGCCTTCTGTAGAATCATGCATTACCCAAGAAGCTATGCATATCCTTCAAAGAGATAGGAGGATAAAGTTTAGCAATGATATCCACCTTGTCTTGATCCACCTCAATCCCATTTTTTGATATTTTACGAGCAAGCACGATGCCTTTTTTAACCATGAAATGACATTTTTTTTCAATTAAGCACTAGATTAGTCTCTTCGTATCTTTTTAATACTTGTCCAAGATGGTCAAGGCATTGGTCGAATGAGTCACCAACCATAGAGAAATCATTCGTAAATACTTCTAAGTAATCTTCCACTATTTCTGAGAATATTACAAGCATGCATCTTTTTTGAATATGGATGGAGCATAACATAATCTGAAAGGCATCCTGCTGAATGAAAAATTCCCATAAGGGCATGTGAAAGTAATCTTCTATTGGTCCTCTAATGCAATGGTAATTTGATTATAGCCTGATTACCCATCGAGAAAATAGTAATACACTCTCCCTACTAATTGATCTAACATATGATCAATAAATGACATTGAAAAATGGATTTTGCAAGTGGTGGCATTGATCTTGCGTTAATTGAGGAATACTCTCCATCCAATGACGGTCCTGGTAGATACCAATTCATTTCTCTCATTTTTTATCATCGTTATGCCCCCTTTCTTCAAGACATAGTAGATCAGGCTAATCCATTTACTATTGGAGATGGAGTAATGAACTCATACATCTAACCATTTGATGATCTCTTTATTCATTACTTCTTGCATAGCGGTATTCTACCATCTTTGGTATGAGCGTTGCCTTCCTCCAATAAAATCTTGTGCTCACAGATCCTAAAGGAATACATCTAATATCAAGGGATTGTCTAACCCATGGATCTCTTATACTGCTTTAGCTTTGTAATTACCTTTTGGACCTGTTCATCAGTAAGGAGTGGGGATATAATAATTGGCAATGTGTCATTGTCTCCTAGAAACTTGTAACATAGATGTGCCGGCAATGGTTTAAGTTCAAGTGTTGTGGCTCTTCAATGGATGGTTAGTTGGAGAAGTTGTTTGGTTTAAGTTCAAGTTTTGGTGGCTCTTCAATGGATGGTTAGCTGGAGAAGTTGTTTGGTTGTCAAGATCTAGTGAAAGCTTTTGGGTCTTGTAAGAATAATAAACAAGTCCTTCAAGTGAATTCACCATCTCCTCATGTCCTTCCATGTCATTAACAACATCAAAGTATACAAAGAGATCTATTAAAACTTTATTATACCCACTATCCTCCGATTTTATTTCATGTTTTCATCCATATATTCAATCTCATTAATCACTCGGATGCATGAATATTCGTTGAGAAGCTTCATCCTTTTGTCAGCTAAAAAAACTAGTTCTTCATCATTGACTCGTAGCTTGATTTTATTTCTCTCTGAATCCAAATATACTTGCTATTCTCAAGAAATAGACACCCAAAAATAATTTGGATCTCAACATCAACCACAAAATCCAGTATGACAAAGTCAGCAGGAAGCTTAAACATCTTTTCATGTACCATTTTATCATCAATAATCCCTACCAATTATTTGATTGACCTGTTTGCCTCATGTTGGTCAGTCGAGAAATGCCAAGTCTAGCCTTTTGGAATAGCTAGTGGCATGAGGTTGATGCTTGCACCATTGTCACATAAATGACTATAAAAATTACGGAGCCTAATAGTACATGGTATATTCAACACATTGGGTCACCCTTTTAATCAACAGAAGTACCTATAATGATAGAGCTTTTGGATGTGTGATAAGAACCACGTTGTCATTATTGGAATTTCTTTTCTTGGTCAACAGCTCTTTAATATATTTGGCAAAGCCGGGAATTTCATTAAAAGGTTCCATAAATGGTACATTCAAGGTCACTTGCTTCAGTAGTTCTAAATATTTCTCAAATCTAGTATCATTGATCCTCTTCTTTATCCTTTGTGGAAAAGGAGGGGGGGCATGCTTGTGCCACATCCCAAACCTGAGTCACCCTTTATCTCAATAGAAGTACCTGTAATGATAGAGCTAACCCGATATGTGATAAGAACCACTTTGTCATTATTGGAATTTCTTTTCTTAGTCAACAGCTCCTTAATTAACTTGGCAAAGCTGGGCATTTCATTAAAAGGTTCCATAAATGGTACATTCAAGGTCACTTGCTTCAGTAGTTCTAAATATTTTTCAAATCTAGTATCTTTGTTCCTCTTCTTTATCCTTTATGGAAAAAGGAGGGGCATGCTTGTGTACACCCCAAACCCAAGGAGGCATGACTGGCACCTGGTGTCACACTTGACCGAGTGAATCGTTCAAAAATTTAACTATAACAGGCCAGAATCGATGAGGTTTAGCAACAAAACAATTATAAAATCGGAGTAAGATGATAGATTATAGCAGAAGCTGGTTTACTGACCAATCAAAAGTCATACAATAGGCCATCAAGGCCATAAAATGGAAACAATTATATAATAAGGCCCACATAGCTTACCACAACACTACAACCACAACCAATGTCTATGAGCCTCTATGAATACATTAGTAATCAAATGATCAGGACAAGGCCGCAAACTACCCTTAACTAAACATCTGGAAACTTCATAAGACCTGAAGCGTACTTACGTAACTGGAACTCCGTTCAGTGATCAAGAATTCGATCTTCTAGCCCACCATCAACTGAACGCATTAATGTGGTGCCTCGACTAGGGCATCAGTACAATAATATACTGAGTATGTAAGGCAGAAACAACTACAAGACTCAGATTAGAGATCAACAGATATACCAGATATCGCAGGAGGAGAAACATAACTTATGTGAACACATAGAACCTACCAGGCCCCCATAAGCCCGACAAGTCCAAAATAAGTAAGCAACAACAAGCGGCACCCTAGTTGACACAGCTCACTTGTCAGCATAGATGTCTCAACAGCCTCAGTTAACACCAGCCAACATCTAGCATCCACTACTATCAGATAACAGATAACACAAGCAACAATCACAATATAATTCCAAGCTAATCAAAAGTAAACACCAGTCAATCAATATCATCAAACAAGCATTGCCGGACCCTCTCTTAGTTGCACACAGTTAGCAGAGCTTCATCTATCCAAAAGAGCCAATCACGATTCTGAGAAGGCTCAGAATAGATATATACATCACTATAGAGGCATATTCCTCCCTATAGGTCTTGCATGTCTCAGAACGGCCCTATGGGAGGCAAACTCAACTCCACCATAGGGAAATTGTTTTACCCCTTGGACTCAACCCTGTGGCCGGATGTACTCTTAGCGTTGGGTATCCAAGAACACCATGTAAAGACCTTTAGAGGGCCTCCCCTTCATGAAAATTTTCAGAAATGATATTAGATGGTAACCACCGACCAAAGGGGCTTTATATAGCCTTCCACCACCTTAGCTCGCTTTAATGTGCCTGCTTGCGCGGTCTCTCAAAAATATGAATATCCATTTATTAAAAAGTTGTATTGACAAACGGTTTAATGCCCCAGAAAGTATACTCATAGACCTTTAATTTGATAGGTGGTATGCCCCATGACTCCTTATATATTGGGACAAAAGCTTCAAATATTTGGCCCAAATTTTAGAGAATTTCAAGAAAGAAATTTATGATAACTTTTGTCGACTTTTGTTTTACAACTTGATTGATGTCAAATCTTAGCATTCGACCATAGAGTGATTCAAATATCTCATAACACTTTCTTCTTAGCATATTACATACCCTTAGTCCTACCTTAAAAGTATGGATTTATTACTCAAATTATCTGTAGTGGTACATCCTTTCACGTTTAGAAATATTTATTCTCGAATGTTGGATGACACGCATGACTCCAACTCATGGACCGACATAGCATGACATCAAACAACATAGCCTCACATGGAAAGCCTACCACAAATAACTCCAAACAATAAAACTTTGTACCATGCTAAGGTGCAGCAAAACTATAACCATAATCAAATTATAGGATCTTACCTGTTGCCATGTCTAGCCACTATCCGACTATCATTCATCATATTACAAGTATTCCCTGCAAAAGTCAACAAACATGAGTCTAGACCCAACTCCTACCACATTTGACATCACGCACGATTTCAATCCAGAAAGAAGGGAAATATCCTAAATTTCATGTAGCCTCCTGTTTATAAGTACACTGTGCAATGCACACATAAAAAAGACTCTACTAGACACGGCTCATAAACTCCAAAGGATACGAATGGATCTGATACCAGGTGTATTACACCCTAAACCCGGGGAGGCATGACTGGCACCTGGTTCCACACTTGACCGAGCAAACCCTGCAAAAATCTAACTACAATAGGACAAAATTGATGAGGTTCTGCAACACAACAACTATAATCAGAGTAAGAAGACAAACTATAAAGGGAGCTAATTTACCGACCAACCAAAAGTTATACAATAGGCCGTTAAGGCCACAAAATGGAAATAACTATATTATAAGTCCCACTTGGCCTACCACAATACTGCAACCACAACTGATGTCTACGAGCCTCTATGAATACATCAGTAATCTAATTATAAGGACAGGGTCTCGAGCTATCCTTAACTCAAACATTTGGTAACTCCAGAAGACCTCGAGCTTACCGACGTAGCTGGAACTCTACTTAGGTACCTTGAATTCAATCTACCAGCCCATCATCACCTCCAGGCATGAATATAGCACCCGACTAGGGCGTCAGTATAGTGATGTACCGAGTATGTAAGGCAGAAATAACTACAAGAGTCTGATCAGAGATCAACAGATATAAAAGATATCATAGGAGGAGAAACTCAACTTATGTAGATACATAGAACCTACCTAGCCCCCATAAGCCCGACAAGTAAAAACAAGTACATAAATAGAACTTACCTGTCCCCTATAAGCCCAGAAAGTCAAAAATAAGTAAGAAATAGCATGCGTCATGTAGCCAACACAGCTTACCTATCACTACCTCTAGACCTCTCAACGGCCTTAGCTAGCACCAGGAAACATCTAGCATCCACTACTGTCAAATAACAGATAACACAAGCAAAGGTCACAATATAATGACAAGAAAATTAAAAATAAACACCAGTCAATCAATATCATAAAACAAGCACTACCGGACCCTCTCTCGGCTACACATAGTTAGCAGAGTTTCATCCATCTGGGAGAGACAATTGTGATCCCAAAAAGGCTCGGAACAAACATATATAATGCTATGAAGGCATGCATCTCCCTACAGGTCTTGCATGTCCTCAAAGAGGCCCTATGCAAGACATACGCAACTCCATCGTAAGCCAATTGTTCTACCCCTTAGACTCAACCCCTCGGCCGAACCCACTCTTGACATTGGGTATCCATGAATCTCAAAAGTTCTACAGCGGATTCTAGATTTCTGATACCAAAACTCACTTGATTTAAGCATCCTAACCTCCAAATCCTTAGAAAACCATAGAAAGACCTTGAGAGAGCCTCCCCTCCGTGAAAATTTCCAAAAATAAAATTAGATAGAAACCCACCGACCAATATAGCCTTCCACCACCTTGGCTCGCTTTGATGTGCCTACTTGTGCGGTCTCTCAAATGTGAATATATTTCTATTTCAAATTCGTATTGACAAATGGTTTAATTCACTAGAAACTAGAGTCATAGAACGTTAATTTGATATGTTGTAGGTCCTTTAATTCCTTAGATATTGGGAGAAAATCTTTGAGACATTTGATCCAAATTTTAGATAATTTCAAGATAGAAATTTGCGATAACTTTTGCCGACTTTTGTTTTACAACTTGATTGATGTCAAATATTAACATTGACCATGGAGTGATTTAAATACCTCATAAAACTTCCATATTATAACATTAAGTACCCCTAGTACTACTTTGAAAGTTTGAATTTATTGCTCAAGTTATCTGGGATGTTACAGCTTGGGTATTTTTGGTAAAGGCGTAGAGCCCTCTACCACTTCATCCTTAACCTACTCTTAAGTGAAACTGCCAATTACAACCTCCTCATTTGTTTTGATATGATCAGGGTTTGATTTATTTTCATCAAGACTCTTTCTATCCACATGCTTGATAGGTTTCAAATGCAATATCCTGCCATTCCGTGTGTTAACTGCCAAACAATATGCGGAATAGTTCTCCATATCAACCATGGGGTCATCATCAAAGTTACTTAGTTCTTGTTCATCTTGGTTAAGAATATGACTCATGTGATGTTAAAGTCTTTAAAAAGATTCCAGATGGGTGCTCAACATGCTAGTCATACTCTTGAGAGCGGATTCCTCGTCATCTTGATTCTGTAATACCCTATTAAGCATATTTTCTAGCTTAGAGCCCTTTTGGTTAAAAGTGGGTTCCAAGCTCCATTCTTGAACTGGATTGCACTACTCCTCCCAACTTAATTGATCACCTTGGATTTGAGGTTGTGGCAACCAATAATCAAGGTAGCTTGAAGATTAAAAGTGTTGGTCGTGCTCATAATAATCTTGATTGGCAAATCACTTGGTGTTATGATTGTGTGACTGGCTGCAACACCTTGCATATGGATATACTCCTAATATTGTGGATATTGGGACTGAAGATGATAGTGTCACGAACCGAGTCTACACCCTGAAAGTGACGTAGTATATAAAACTACAAGTGGCCCCAAGCTAACCTATAGTACTAGCAAGACACTAAACATATATTGAATAAACTGAGCAGAAGCTAAAAACCAAAATGATATCATATAACTAAAAATAGTTTGAATTTATAAATAAATGTTTAAATATAAGAACATATCTGAGAACTAATCTAGCTAAAAATCTAGCATGTCTGAAAGCCACTAGCTGAAGGGATAGGTCTCCAACTAGCTCTAAGTACTAAAATCTAAAATGATGAAATAAAGAAAGTAACTAAAATCTTATCCACAAGATGATGAGGACACACCAAAAAAAATAGTTTTTGGGGTATTGGACGTATCTAACAAGGGATTGAGTCTGAGCACCTAAGCCTATATCATAAAATTATATAGCACAAGAAGTACGTGATCAGTACTTTGAATGTACTGAGTATGTGAGATAAGTAAAAAATAAATAAAATGGGAAATCATGTTAAAAGCTCAAATCATGCTTAGTAAATAACATGTCTGAGAAAACATAAGCTAACGTACAATGACCCAAGATTTAAAACATACATATGAAGTTGAACATGTCTATAAGTTATAAAGTAAGTTTAAATACTGAAACTATGGGCCATGTACAATTTCTACTAAGTATTTCTATGGGAGATTCTCATAACCGGCATGTCCAAGTGAGCATCATGGAGCCCAAACTATAACCCTGGTTGGGAGGGTGTTCATAGCATGCCAAGAGTATGAACCATGACCGATGTGAATTCACTCATGATCCAATTCGAGTGAGGGGAGACACTCTCTATCAAGGACCCCTTAACCTATGATGCACGTAGTTTAGGACTTAGGTTATCTGCACCCACATCTACTCAGTGTTAAATAACTACTCCCAAAACTGTATACATGCTCATAATTATAGCAGCGGAGTTTTTCATAGACTAGTATAAAATCATGTTGTGTTCATAAATATCTAAAATGCTTAACTAGTCATGCAAGCTAAACTAATTTTAAAGTCATGATATCATAATACTGTTAAACATTTCGAAAATAATCTTAATATTGAAAAAATCATGTTAAGTTCTAAGCATAGAGATGCATAGAGGTTTTTCAAAGGACTTAACTCATACATAATCGTAAAATACATGTAGAAATCATGAGGGAAACATACATATGAGGATCTATGGTTTTTTCATAAAGAGTTAATAGCCCTAGAAATTATGAGTTCAAGGAACAATACTGAAACATAGTCTAAAACTTGAGGTTTTGGACATATGAGTGAACAAAAACCTTATTGATGATCTCACATACCTAGACTAAAGAATTTCTACTTATGGCTTGAGAATTTGATGGTTGAAGATGAATAACCCTAGCTCCAAAAAGAGGGATTGACTCTAAGCTAAGGGTGCTAGGATCTTTCAAAAAAAATAAGGTACCGTACTTTATGCACCATAGGTGGTGTAGAGAGGCACATGTTAGGCATATCGTCGATAGGTTTGGCACACGTTAGCAAGCTGCAATTGTGACCAAATCCCGTCGATGACACAACTCTAATCAAATACGCCAGCTAAACCATGTACGATAGTTACCCCGACGTCTGGTATACCACGCCGACTCCCTCCTCTTACATTAGGAAGTTTCCTGCCACTAAGGTTTCACATTATACATGAGGAGAGTGATATGAGCATTTTATTGGATGAAGGTCAACTTCAATCAACTAATTCAATTAGTAGAGAGCTAGCGATTCGCTGGTTGCACTTCTCCGATATGGGAAATTCAAGTACCCATGTGCCAGCTGGATCAGTGGAGCTTATGCAAAATAATCGCAATGCTAGTAAGACCCTAACCTTCAGCCCCCCAATAGTGAAGGTGGGAGTTATTACTGTGGTAATAGAGGAAGATGAAATCAAGGACCAGATTAAGTAGTGGGAAAATTCCCTAATTGGATACCTATTAGGTAGTACACCGACTGAGAAGCAAATGGAGGAATATGTGACTAAAGTATGGAGATGTGGGGTTAAGCCAAAGGTATTACTTCATGATGATGGGTACTTACCTGATTAAATTGCATTTGAATTGGATAAGAGGACTGTGCTTGACCGTGGTCCGTATTACATGAATAATCATCCTCTTATTTTGAAAATTGGGAACTAGATTTCGAATTTGATCAACAAGTTCTCAGTTTAGTTCCATTGTGGGTAAAATTTTTCGATTTACCAGTAGGATACCAGTAAAGTGAAGCATTGAGAAAATTGGTAAGTACTGTAGGGAATCCGTTACACACAAACATGATCACAACAACTTCACAAAGGATATTGTATGCTCAAATATTGGTTGAGGTTGATGTTTCACAACCATTGATTGAAGTGGTCCACATTGAGACACCAAATGGTCCATGGGAACAGAGTTTTGACTATGAATGGAGGACAAAATATTGTAATAAATTTCTTTGATTTGGACATGTAATAGAGGAATGTTGGTATCACCGAAAGAGTGAGTTGGATACAACAAATACAAAAGATGCAACTGTTAATGCGAAACCACCCCAAGAAACTCATGCAAAGAGTAGTATTGATGTTAAGGCCTTCAACAAGGTACATAGGAAAGAATGGAGAATTATGGTCCTATTCCTCCTTGGGAAGGAAAAGGCACAGAGATTCTGCATAAGGACTAGGAAAGGATAGCAGTAGCAGCGATTGTGCAGAACCTAGGTGGGGTGAATGATACTGCAGTGGAGAATGCAATGCATAGTGCTAGCAACTCTATGTCATTCACCCCTCCTTGATCATCTCCACGTGGAATATCAGAGGCCTAAATAAGGCCTTTAAGAAAAAAGAGGTGAAACTCTTTCTTGCTAAGCCTAAAATTGATATGTTTGGTTGCTTGGAAACAAGAGTGAAGGAATCAAGAATGATGACAATCATGCAGAAGATGGATCAGGGGTGGAGATCTTGTTGCAACTATACTGGAGCTCAAAATGGTAGAATATGGCTATTATGGAAGGCTTATCTTAAGTTGGATATCATAGAGGTCCAAGATCAATTTATCCACTATGTAGTAGAAGATCCCAGCTCTAATATGACAATCTACCTCACAATTGTGTATGTTATGAATGAGAATCTAAATAGAGATAGATTATGGACTACTTTAACATAGGTACAATTGTTGCATCAATATCTATGGCTACTAAGTGGTGACTTTAATAATGTCCTAGGATCATAATATAGAATGGGATCATTGGTCACCCAAGCAGACGTTCAGGGATTTCAAGGGCTGCTAGATATTATGCAATTAACACCTTTGAGAAGGAAGGGGAGGCACTACTTGGTGTAATAAGTAAAGTTCAGAGAATAGAGTTTATAGCAAGATTGAGTGGGCTCTTGGAGATTATCAATGGCTGCAGCTATATGGTCATGTGGAGGTTGATTTCCTTAGCCCTTAGTGTCTGATCACTCACCCATTATAATCATATGCAATCACCAGTTAACCTTGCATCCTAGGCCTTTTAGATTTTATGCAAATGTTATGGACCACTCTGACTTCAAGCCTATCCTTCAGAATGTATGGAAACATGATCTTCATGGTAATCCAGTTGAGAATATTTGCAGAAAGATGAAGAAACTCAAAACACATCTGAAGGATATTAATGTGTATATGGCTTCTTATAAGCAAAGACTAAGCGTAGCAAGGGAAAAGCTAGATATTCTATAAGAGAAAATTCAAGGTCAACTATATTGTTCAGACATGCTAGAATAAGAGAAACAACTGTAGCTTGAAGTGGAGAAGTAGAGTGATATTGAGGAACATGCTTTAAGGCAGAAGGCTAGGGCTATATGGACTAAGAAGGGGTATGGCAATTCTAGGTACTTCCATGGTCAATGGAAGATTAAATGCAGCCATAATACTATTATTTCCATTTACATTGAGAATAATGCCAAACTCACTGATCCACAGGAAATAGAAGATGAGTTTATTGTTGTTTTTACAGGCTTAATGGGTACTTCTGCTGCTGAATTACCTTGCTTGAATTCTTCTGTGGCTAGAGCCGGTCCTTGCTTAACTATACAATAACAGAAGGATCTAATTAGAGAGGTGTCACCTGAGGAGATTCTCATTTCTATAAACAGTATGCCACAGGATAAGGCCCCAGGTGTTGATGGTTTCCTATTGAGTTTTTCACTAAGAACTGGGAGGTGGTGCATAAGGACATCTTGAGAGAAATCCAACACTTCCTCTATACTGGTTTCCTTCTTACCAGTATCAACACTACTACTGTGGCATTAGTCCCTAAAGTTCCAAATCCAACTAGAGTCAAAGATTACAGACTTATAGCATGTTGCACCACCCTGTATAAGATTATAGCAAAACTATTGATTGGTAGAATTAAACTAATTATATTTGGACTTATTGGTAGGTTTCAGTCTGCATTTGTGGAGGGCAAAAGAATTCTAGACAATATCATGTTCAATCATAAAATACTTAAATATTATAGAAAGAAAGGGATATCACCTAGATGTGTACTAAAGGTGGAGATAAGGAAGGCTTATGACACCTTATAATGGGTTTTTCTGAAGAAGTTAATGATAGATTTGGCATTCCCTGCTAAGTTTCTTACCTGGATAATGACTTGTATTACCTCAGTGTCTTACTCTTTGTTACTGAGTAGAGGACTTACTAGACCATTCATTACTAGAAGAGGCATAAGGAAAGGGGATTCAATGTCCCCTTACCTTTTGTTTTGTCCATGGAATATCAAGGCCAGGGAACTGGGCCAACTTGCACCTAATGGTGACATCAATTTTCATCTCAGTCGCAGGAAACTAGGAAGTGCCCATATCTATTTTGCAGATGACATGCTCATGTTCTGTAGGGCTAATTATATTTCAGTTGAATGAGGCTTTCTTGAGATTTTCCAAGGCCTCTGGTTTATAAGCAAATGTAGATAAAAGTTGCATTATTTTGCTAGAGTTAATGGCCATATCTATAGAGGAACTTGATTTTGTTGAAGGTTCTCTCCCATTCAAATATTTGGGAGTATCTTTGGCCTCACAGAAACTAAGTATCAATTAATATATGCCCTTAATTGAGAAGATTAAAGAAAAGGTTACATGTTGGTCAGCCAAATTACTGTCTTACACAGGGAGGTTATAGCTGATCAAAACAGTACTCTTTGGTGTACAAGCACACTAGTCCCAAATTTTTTTCATTCCAGAGAAAGTCATGAAAACTATTGAACTGATCTGTAGAACATTTTTCTGGACTGGAGCAGTGACCTTAACCAAGAACGTCTTGGTCTCTTGGGATAATATATGTAAACCATATGTAATAGGGGGATTAAATATGATCTATCTATGCTTGTGGAACAGGGCTGCAATTCTGAAGCACCTCTAGAATATAGTAAAAAGAAGGATTGTGTATGGATCCAATGGGTCCATAGTTATTTCTTAAAAACAAAACCTCTTGAAACAGTCTAGATATCTAAGAATGCTTCCTGGGTTGTGAGAATAATTTTGGCATCAAGGGATCTAGTATTGAGGAGTTAGCATTATAAAGGATCCCTAGAAGGAACTTTTGCCAACATGATGATAGGTAAAGCCTTTTCTATCCAGAAATGGTACATTGCTTTGATGTCAGATTATGCAAAAGTGGAGGGAAAGAGTCTTATTCTCCAAATCATCATCCATCCCAAGTTCAAGTTTACTCTATGGTAAGCTGTTCAACAAACACTAGTAATAGTCGATAGACTACTTAAATTTGGTATACAAGTTCCACCTGAGTGTTCTTACTGTGGTAGAATAGTTGAGACGTTTTTTCATCTGTTTTTTGATTGTCATTTACTAAGACTCTGTGGACCAGATAATGCAGTTGGTTGGGAGTGATAAGACAAAGACAAGACTAGGATAGTAAGTTGAAATGGGCAACTGGAATGTTAAAGAGGAAGAAAGGGCTAGCTGAAATCACTTGCACTACTTTTGCTATGTTGATATACCTAATTCGGAGAGAAAGGAACTAGATCAGGTTCCAAAAAGAGAGAAAATGCTGAGAGGATGCTAAAAGGGATTGTAATGCACATCCACATCAAAGGCAGAACCAAGGCAAGATGGCAAATAGCATTGCAGTAGCTTGGGGTTTTTCCCTAGATTAGTTATAGTTAAGGTATAGATGGTATGTATAGAGCTATAACTACTATTTGATTATCTGTATGTGTATAGTTGATAGTCTGGAAATATGAATGCAGTAAATCCATACACTACTGCAACTTTCATGTATACTTTTTTTGGTATAAATGAAGATCAACTGTTACTGGAAAAGAAGAATGGTACCTCTCATTCGTACTTATTGCCAACCAACTACCACTACCTTGGTCATGATTCCCAATTCCTATAGGTCACAAATGACGACAAGAACTGTATGCATCGTCAAATTAATGTTTTGACCTCGTTTGCCCATTTTGATTGTCGGAAGCCTTTTTAATCACTTAAGTGACTAGTTCTGCAAAAAATGACCCTACTGAAAACTTTAGAAATCAATCTGACCAGTCCCTATAAGTCGTAAATGGCTGCTTGAACCTACGAGTTTGATCAAAATTACTATTTTTCCCTCAAAAAGCAAATTTCAAGATTTCAGGTTGTCACAAAGAATATGATAAGAACAAATACAAAATCCAAAGAGTGATATGGCAGATGAAGAATAAAATTCCATTTGGTAATCATATTTTTTCTTGTAACCCTAGCTTTTTTAAGGAGATTGAGAGCTACATTTTCTCTGAGTATTCGACGATATGTAAGGGAATGGGAGATTAGTCTATTAAAACCTCTTAATTTTCTTAAAAAGAACCCAAAATGACCTGGTTTAAGAGTTAAAGCATAGGAAGTTATGGAACTACCCTTAAAAACATATTGAAATTCTGTCATCCAGTCCCAACGAGTCGTGCCACGAGTCATCCTATCATCCCACAACTCGTGGTTACTGGGTGACTTGAGTACTTGCAGAAACTCTTACCATGGACTTTCAAGATGAGTTGTTCTTTGATACCATGATTCGTTGCTTGTACTCGTGGTCCCTAGGAGGAAAATGTAAAGTTGCAGGACTATTGCTAGATGGCTCAGGATGAGTCAGGCAACGACTCGTCGTCTTATCCCATGACTCATGGTATAAGCCATGATGACTGGGAACATGGGATGTCTCTGAACTGCTTACCATGAGTTTTCCATCAGTTTGTGATCTCACACAATGACTCATGTTGTGAGCCGTTTTGAGGAAGAAGTTCACTTTCTGTTTGTTCTCTTCTTCATGTATAGAATCTGATCTTAGGGACTTTTGGGGTGTTACACTATCTCCTCTTGGGACCATTCGTCCTCAAATAGAGACTGAAACTGTATTGATAGGGAAAAGGGCTACTGGTCCCATAATTGATTCCTGAGATATGAATTACTTACATGGCAGTTGATTTGATTGAGAATGAGACTCAACTGAATTCATGGGACATGCATACATACTAAGGATTTTAAGAATAGCTAATGGGATATGAAATTGATAAAAGTACTATGAGAGGAGACTATTATCTCAATATGGTTTCGAACTAGGAGGGAAAAGATAAGGGAACTTGGCCATCATATCTATTTCAGCCTCCCAAGTAGCTCCCTTAACCAATTGATTCCTTCACAAAACCTTCATAGAAGTGACTTCTTTGTTTCTCAACTTACGAACTTGACGATCGAAGTCTCAACTTGAACCTCTTTATAAGAGAGACTATCCTTCACACCCACACTTTCTAAACGTATAACTAGAGCCAAATCGCCAATACACTTCTTCAACAAGGACACATAAAAGACCTAATGCACCGATGCTAACTCTGTAGGCAATTCCAACTCATTGGCTACATTGTCAATACAATACACTTGGGAATCCTGTAAGGACCAATATACTAGGGGATGAGTTTCCCCTTCTACCAAATCTCATCACCCCTTTCATGGGTGAAACCTTTAGAAACACCTAGTCATCAATTGCAAACTCAAGCTCTCTCTCTCTCTCTCTCACATCTGCATAGGATTTTCATAACTCTGAGCAATTTTCAACCTCTGTCTAATTAGTTGGACCTTCTCCATAGCCTCATGAACTAAATCTGGCCCTATCAAGGTAGCTTCACCTATCTCAAACCACCCAATAGGTGATCTGCATCTCTGCCCGTAAAGCACCTCAAAGGGAGTCATTTGAATACTAGAATAAAGTGATCATCCCAATTACTTTTGAAGTCGATAACACAAGCTCTCAACATGTGCTATAATATCTGAATAATCTACTTTTCCTGACCATCTGCCTGCGGGTGGAAATTTGTGTTGAGATTCACTTAGGTACCAAGACCCTTCTAGAAGGACTTCTAGAACTGAGATGTGAATTGAGTACAACTATCTGAAATGGTGGACAAGGGAACCCCATGCAACCCGACTAACTCCCAGATGTAAAGCCTAGTCCTCTACTGAATTTGTAGTCTTGATTGGCAAAGAGTGTTCTGCCTTAGTCATCCAGTCCAGTACCACCCATATAGAATCATGTTGCCAACGTGTCTAAGGTAACCCTGTAATAAAGTTCATATTTATCACTTCCCACTTCCAAGTAGGAGTGTTGATATCCTGATTCATACTATCTATGATACTCTACCTTAACCTGCTGGCAATTTGGAAACTCATCCATGAATTCTGCAACATCTCTCTTCATACCATTCCACCAATAAACTTCTTGTAGATCACGGTACATCATGGTGGCACCTGGGTGAATAGAATACTGAGAATTGTGAGCCTCTCCCAGCATCTACTGTCTCAGGTCATCCACATTCGGAACACACAACCGGCCTTGATATCGAAGCACACCATCTCCCTCTTGAATACCTCCACATTTTGATTGTGTACAACTTCCTTCAACTTTAGCAGAATAGGATCATCATCTTATTTTTCCCTAACTTTCACCACAATCGAAGATTTTGAACCATTCTAAACAATGATAGACCAATTTGTTGAGTCTGTGACCCCTAACGAGCAAGCTAGTGGACATCTCTAACCAACTCCTTCTTTCCCTCTTGAACATGAGCTATGAAACCCATGAATGACCTACTAAAGGCTTCAGCCACAATATTGGATTTACCTTAATGGTATATAACACTTATGTCATAATCCTTGAGAAGTTCACACCATTTTTCTCTACTAAAGATTCATGTCTTTCTGACTAAATACATACTGAAGACATTTTATTCTCAGTGAACACATCAACATGGAAACCATACAAATAATGTCTCCAAATCTTTAGGGGAAAAAATACCACTTCTAGTTCAAGATTATGAGTCGGATAATTCTTTTCATGGACCTTAACCTGTCTAGAAGCATAGGTGATGACCTTACCA
Source organism: Datura stramonium (assembly GCA_018107945.1). Lineage (NCBI taxonomy): Eukaryota > Viridiplantae > Streptophyta > Magnoliopsida > Solanales > Solanaceae > Datura > Datura stramonium. The sequence goes on from JACEIK010002484.1 coordinate 85,007, forward strand.
TGTTGTATCAGTACATATCCAAGGCAAACTCTGGAGGCATCGCATATACCACAAAACCATCTATACACCCTGGTAGGTCAAAATTTGAGTTGAAGTGAGTCAAGTCTTTAATTCTTGGAAGCTCTTCTCACAAGCATCAGACCACTAAAACTTGACCTTTTTTTGAGTCTATCGGGTTAAAGGAGAAGTAATAGACAAAAACCCTTCTATAAACCTCCAATAATAACCAGCTAAATCCAAAAAGCCTCTGACGCTGGAGGGAGTGATGGGTCTAGGCTAGTTCTTCAGCACTTCTATCTTTCGGGAGTCTACCTGAACACCCTCACTAGACACCACATATCCAAGAAATGCAACTGACATCATCCAAAATTCACACTTGTTTAAATTTGCAAAAAATTGATGGTATACAAGAGTTTGCAGAAAAATTCTCAAAAGACCAGCATATTCCTCCTCACTCCAAGAGTAGATAAGGACGTCATCTATGAAGATGATGACAAACATATCCAAGTACTGCTTGCATACCTGTTCAATAAATTCATAAAAGTTGCAGAAGCATTGGTTAGTCCAAAAGACATAACTATAAATTCATAGTGACCGTACAGAGTTTTGAAGGTTGTTTTCGAAATGTCATATTCCTTGACTCTAAGCTGATGGTAGCCGGATTTGAGGTCTATTCTAGAGAATCAACTAGCACCCTGAAGTTGATTGAACAAGTAATAAATCTTGGGAATGGGATACTTATTCTTGATTGTAACCTTGTTCAGCTGACGGTAATCAATGCACATTCTGAGAGAACCGTGCTTCCTCAGCTGCCTCAAAGCATAGGAAATGACCTTGTTGTGTTTCTTCAAAACACAACCTAAGCCAACCCTAGAAGCATCACAATAAATGACATAACCCACTGTACCTTCTTGAAGAGTCAAGACAGGTGTTGAAGTCAACTTAGCTTTCAACTCTTGAAAACTATGCTCACACACGTCTGACCACTAGAAGTTAGTTGTTTTATGAGTTAACTTTGTCAACGGCATAGAGATAGTATAAAAACCTTCTACAAATCAGTGATAGTAACCTGCCAAACCCAAAAAGTTACAAACCTCTGTAGGATTTAAGGGTCTGGACCAACTTTTTACAGCTTCTATCTTTTGACTATCCACTTTTGTGCCTTCATCTATAATCACATGACTAAGAAAAGCAACATATGCTAGAAAAAATTCATATTAGAAAATTCAGCGCTCTTAAAGAGTCTGTAACACAGCTCTCAAGTGATCTCTATGTTCAGCCTTTGATTGTGAGTAAACCAGGACATCATCAATGAAGAGAATCATAAATACCTCAAGAAAGGGCTTAAACACCCTATTTATCATATCCATAAAGGTTGTTGGGGCATTAGTAAATCCAAATGAAATCATCAAAAACTCATAGTGGTCATACCTGGTTCTAAAGCCAGTCATAGAGATATCAACTTCCTTAACCCATAACTAGTGGTACTCAGACCTCAGGTCAATCTTCGAAAAGCATCTGGCACCCTATAACTGATCAAACAATTCATCAATCCTAGGAAGAGAATACTTGTTCTTAATAATCACTTTATTCAGCTGCTTGTATTTGATACACATCCTCAATGATCCATCCTTCTTGTGCACAAAGAGCACTGGTGCACCCCAACGCGATACATTAGGCAAAATTGATCCCTTCTTAAGAAGATCTCTCAGTTGCTCCTTCAACTCCTTTAGCTCTGTCGGAAGCCATCCTGTAAGGAGGGATCGATATGGGCTGAGTACCTGGAAGAAGATCCATGGAAAAGTCTATCTCCCTTTTAGGAGGAACTCCAGGTAAGTCCTCTGGAAAGACTGTCGAAAACTCATTCACCACTAAAACTGACTAAAATGTCACCGATTCGCTGGCCAGGTCTCTGACTCGAACTAAGTGAGAAATGCAGCCTTTGGACACTATTTTTTGGGTCTTAAGATATGAAATGAACTTACCTTTAGGTGTAGCGGCATTTCCCTTCCATTCCAAAATTGGCTCATCCAAAAATTGGAATCTGAAAATCTTTGCTCCGCAACCAACATTAGCATAATATGCTACTAACCAATCCATTCCCATGATGACATCAAAATCAGCCATTTCTAGTTCAACCAGATCAGCTAATGTAGATTTTTCACATACTCACTCCGTATAACTACGGTACACTCTTTCAACTAACACAGATTTGCCAATTGACGTAGCCACAATAAACAATTTAGCTAATAATTCAATAGTTATCTCAAACTAACTCACCCTCAGAGGAGTAACATAGGAAAGGGTAGAACTTGGATAAATCAAAGCACAAATAGCACAGGAGAATATAATCGAAGTACCTGTAATAATATTAGGTAATGACTCCTGGTTCTGGTGACCACCCAGAGCATAGAAGTGATTCTACACGATCCCTGAACTAGAAGCTTTCCCCTCTACCCTTACCATGGCCTGCTGCAGGCTGAGAGATGGGCTTGGGAGTTCGAACTGAGGGTGATGATGCTGCTATTGAACCTATCGTCTATGTGGTATCACCTCTAGTCCTCGTCATACTCTTTCAAATATAGTGGCCAAGCTATCCACACTGATAGCATACATCCTGACCCAGATGACACTACCTTGGATAATTCATACCGCACTAAGCACATGGGGATATCAGAGGTCTCTCTTGACACTGGGAATTGGACAGAGCTGAACTCTGATCTCTCCCGGTCCTCACAACTGAGTTGGAGCACTCTCCGCAGTTTGAGTTTGTTGTTTGGGTAACTGAACCCCAGAGTCTCCTCTAGATTCTCTATAAGGTCTCGCAGTTTTGGCCCTCTTCCTCTACTCCTGACTCCTACGAGTGTCACGAATCTAGTGAATCAAATCCTTAACCCTATGGGAAAAGGTCTGCATCCAGGCAATATCCATATCATACTGAGTGGACACTCCAAAGAACTCACGAGCTATATAAGTCCCTAATCCTTCCACAAACCTGTGGACTCTAGACCTCATATCTGAGGCTATAACCTTGCACGCTTATGCTACCCTCCTGCAAGTGTATAATCTGCTCCGCTCAATCCTCTCGAAGCTCATGTGGTAGGTATTGATAAATAAAGGCCTCTAAGAACTCCTCCCACTCAGCTGGAGGTGCATCCGCTCTCTTAGGCTCCATGACTAATACCATAGAATATCTACTCCACATAGCCTAAATGCTACCAGCTCCACACCCTCTATTATCGAAGCTTGCATCACCTACAATTTTCGATACATCTGATCAATAAAGTCCTGAGAATCCTCATCCGATCAGACCCTATGAAAACTAGAGGACTTAGGACCAAAAACTCACGGGCTCTAGAACTCTCGAACGCATTCCCCCTGGCTCATTCCAATGCCTCTACTCGTCACTCTATGCCTATGGCTATCCGAGTCAATAACTGAAATATGCCCCTGTCACCTTACCCCTCTAATGGTGTTGGAGGATCAACCACTTTGTCCCCCTCTACCGGACCTGGGGTTGTTGGGTGTCTCTCTGTTGTAGCTCCTACTAGAGCTAGAGAGGCTATCACTCGGGGAGATGGAGACTCACTTTGTGCCTTCGATCTCTCCCTGATCGGCAAGAGGGCGGCTAGTACCCTCATTAGCTGCTGTGTTGATCAATCTCTTAGTCATCTGCCTCGTCACAGGCATACTCGGAAATATAAGCACAATTATTTTAGATAACACTTCCAACCTTACTCTATAGCATGATTTATTAGTGAATAAAGTGAAACAGCTCCTAAATGCCCTATAGCCTCCTAATTATAAGTATGATGCACAAAATACCCATAAGCAAGACTCTACTAGACATAGCTTTGCGGATATCCCGGGGAATCAACTTCACTCTGATACCGAGTTTATCACGCCCTAAAATTGGGCTAGGGTTCGAATGGCACTCGACTCTAAGTGATCGAGAAGTCGGTTATATAACATCTGAACTATAACCCTTAGGCTAACAAGGCCATTTTTTAGAGTCAATTAAAGCACAAAAATGGACCGACCAGGTCTCAATAAATATAATAATGATAGAATGCTGAAAAGGCTATGATAATACCTGAAAAGAACTGTGGAACGCCAGCAAGTCCACACACCGAACAAAAAGTATACAACTATACAACTAGTCCACAAAAGCCTCTAAAGAGAAAGCAAAAAGAAATGCATGGGACAGGGTCTAGGCCTACCCATACTGTACACAAAACTCAGAATAACCAAACCAAACACATGGCTCTGGGCCTCCACTGCATCAACCAATTCAGGGCCCTATCTACACCTGCAACACGATTGCAGGGGTCCCTAGGAAAAGGGACGTCAGTACAAAGAAATTCACTGCTATGTAAGACTGAAAGTTATAAATAAAATAATGCCAAAGATAAACTGAACTAGAGAAGGGAATAACCACAACCTGACAATCTGGAACCTGTAAACAAATATAATGGCAAATAACAGTTGAACATAACTCAAAAGATAGGGTAGTAATCTGTAACTCTGTAACTTGCTTACCTATATGCAGACTCTGTGCATGAGTATAACATAACTTATTCAAATTCCAACACTTTCGATACTCGTACCAGTGTTTAGGAGAATTGACTCAGTGGCTACCAGATACTTGGACCAGAATTTTGGTATGGCTACCTAATACTTGGACCAGGAATTTATACAACCGGCCTAATACTTAAATCAAGATTTTTATATATAATTCTTCGCACAATCAACCATATGATACATGGATCAGAGAGGGAGAACGACATCGAACAATCAGTCATCTGATACTTGGACTAGAGAGAGCGTGCATTAACTAAAATGCAAATCATACAAATGAGCTAACTAATACTTACACCAGCAACTGAATAATGTAATATAACTGACTCAGAGGAGGGTCCAACTCGGGGGACCAACTGAATACCTCTAGCAACTTATAGAAGGGGACTAAAACATATCTTGACTTGGAAGCTTAACATGAACATGAGACTCGAGGAAAATGACACTGGTCCTCGCTTACAGATTCTTAGAATCAACTTTGGAATACATGGGCTCCACTTGAATACTTGAATTCAACTTAGAAAGCTTAGACTCAACTTGGAGTATTTAGGCTTAATTATAGATACATAGCATCGATGTTCGTTTCACTTAGAACTCGATAACCCAGTAACTTTTCGATAGCTTAAGGAATAGGAATTATGGAATATCTTTTAGGACTTAAGTGCCTTAAATCATATACATATACAGGTAGTATACCATGTTAAGGAATCATCACACTAATACCCTCGTTAATCCTTACTAGGCTGATGTTAGTTCTTAGCTTACGTAAACCACTAGCTACGCACCCATTGCTTCCTAACAACTCTATTACTAGGTAAGTAAACACCTCAACGACTATCTTTGTTCCTATTTGTCGTCTTAGCTTCATTTTCAATTCCATATAACAACCAAAATCCAACATGATCAACATAATACATAACATAATGTAAAGGATCATCTAGGAATGCCTACATTGAGGAGTCTTCAACTCGATGTAAAGCTACGACAACAATCAACATGATATTACACTTTGAACGCCTCTTTGGGATAGACATTAATGCAACACTTAGCTTAAATTAAACATGAAACTTAAAGCTTAAATATATCTTAACATACTGCCTCAATACACATAAGAAGTTTGTTGTCTCATTCAACCTATAATTTAAGAATCGTGCTTAACAAAACGATGGACGGGGCGCCTCACATACCTTGTTCGGACAAGCATTATTTAGTCGCTTATTTTCTTCAACCACCAGCACTTATCCCCTTCAATTAATTGATTTTATAACCAAATGAAAAGACTTTTTCATACCAATTTATCTAGTCAAAATTTCACACCCACAGTAGTCACAACAACAACACACAAAGCAACATTTTAGCATAATACTACAACTTGTTCTACACACTTTTAAGAAAAGAATGAAAATAGAAAATTACCTAAATCTATTTGTAACCAACTCCCAATGTCCAGTAACATACAGTTACAACAACCTTCAAAAACGAGCAGTAACCTTCAACAAAATTGCACCAAAAATGACGGCCAAACTTGGCGCCCAACCTCTAGTTTCAAGCTAGGATTCTTGCAAGTTGAAGGAGTAGAATTCTTACCTTTTTTCTTGTATATAATCCCTACCCAAAGTGAGTATATATGTAGCTTTGAACTACTCCAAAAATGCAGCAAACTCACTACAACAAAACTGCCCAAATGCAGCCAAAATAGTCACCAACACACCACCTTTACTTTGTGATTGATCTCCTTCACTTAGCTTGTCTTTTAATGGAGTTAGCTTGGTGTTTTCCCCTTGCTCTTCCTTGATTTAGTTGCTAAAAAATAGAGATAAAATATTCACTAAGAAAGCCTCTCTTTGGGTAAAGGATGAGGATGAAAAATTACACTTTAACACATGAAATATAAAGGGTGGCGTGGTGGAGTCTTTTTAAGGTAGTGGGCTACATCATCACTTGAAAGTACCCCATTAAATTGCTTATAACTTTTTACTCCGAATTTCGATTAATAAATGGTTTGATGTTCTAAAAATTAGAATCCAATACCTTTAATTTGATAGGTTGTAGGACTTCTAACTCACTATAGATTAGGAGATATGATTGTTTAAAGTTAACCCTTATTTATGAACTTCACATACTCTTTGATTTTCTCTTCATATATGTTTCCCTCCTCACCTATGACCAACATACAGTCCGTACTTCCCTTAACATAGCGTACGAGAATTAAATAATAATCAAAAAATTTCTGAGGTGTAACGTCCAAGTTCTCAAGTGAGTCGAAATTGAATGCAAGATTTGAATACTACTCAAGTTTATGAAGAAATATAATTAATCTAAATATCTAAATCTAAGGTGCAATAGGTTGAATCAATATAGAGAAATAATAAGGATGGGTCCCTGTATAGGGTTGATTTCCCTAATTCACACAATTTGAACTATTGTGAATGGGCTTTTCAAGAGCATGCAAATAATCATCTAAGCTATTATTAGGTGTCTCTCAACAACATAACAATGTCAATATAAATTAATTTTCTCAAATTGAATAGAATTAAAATCAAAACATATTACAATTTTTTAATTAAATTTATCAATTTCTTAAGTGAATCTATTAAATAAGGTTTAAAGCCTTGAGTCATTATTGATTGATAATACTCAAACCGTAATTGGCTCTCTCAAGCACAATAGAGGTAATTTTTCATCATTGGATGACTTTCACCACCAATTTTACTTTACAAAATATAAAAAAATTAAATATTCAAAACCCTATAATTAATTCATCCCAATTGTAATCACTAAGATTCACAACCCATTAGGTTCACAATCCTAGAGATAAATTTAGCCACTCATGGAGAGAAATAAGAAATCATAATTTGAAACATGATTACTTACAATGCAATATAATGAAGGAGAAACTTGGATTGAAATTCAACTGATCTTCAAATTACAATCGATGTCTTATCCAAGCTTCTATTCTTCTCTAGAACTATCAAACCTAATCAGACTCAATGAAAAACTCCCAAAAAGTATGAAAAAATTATTTACACTAAGCCTAAGACCCCAAGTCTAATTTAAATTTGGAGGGCTCAGGTTGCAGGAATAGACTGTACATTCAAGGTACTTTCCGCATTTTAAGCCATCAATCAGATTTGAAACTTAATCTGCTTCTTTACGTCTACTAACTTACGGACTGCCTATTGAATTGACGGTTCATACTTCCTTCTATCAATTACTTCACCAAGCTAACATGTTTGAAATCTATGGTTCACTTTAATATATTCATTCTAATGTGCGGTTAGCATCTTAAGTTGTCCCTTACCAACTGGTTGTTGCGCTTCTCTGGTTTAGAGTGCAGTTGAAAGTGCGAACTGCAACTTGGATATGCGGTCCCTCTGTGTCCTTTTTTTGGCAAACTTCAATGGATTTGTGCCTCCTCCTGTCAATTCTAAGATTCCTTTAACTTAGAAAAATAGTGTTAGTATGGACTTAAATTAGCACTTAAAGGCATGCAAAACTCTATGAAAAGAAGTATAAATATGTCGATCAAAATCCTGGCACATTAATAATCTATAAGATACATATTGAATTACATTTGGTTATCTTTATGACTTCGCTATCATTCTTACACCATTATATCTTACACATTATATATTTATTTGGGATAGACTTATTAAGTATTGATAATGCTCAATACAACTCTCTCTTTTAAAGGAGGTGGCTACAGTTGTTGTCAAAAACTAAATTCTCAATGAGTGTCAGGGTCGAACCCCACAAAGATCAAGGAGAGATTATCCAAACGTCATAAATCAATTCAAACTAGCTAGCTTCATGTATAAACAAAATAATGTAAATATTGGAGGAAAACTGAAGCAAGTATTGATATCAAATTGTAAAAAAAAGTCGGGGCAAGCTACTTGTTGCAATCAATGAGAGTGATTAGGGGTGTGCATTTGATGGGGCGTTGACTTGATAAGGGTTGAATAAAATGCCTTAAATTTTATTAGAGCATGGAGAGTATTGGTTATGGCTACACCCTATGTTTCTCAATCAAAAGGATGTGTTTACCTTGGGTTTTCTCAAACTCCAAAGCCAATCAACAAACCAACCATCAAAGTTTGAGGAAGGGTTAAACTATCTCTAGCCTTAATCCTTTAATGGAATATGAACATGAGTCTTGACTATCTCTAACTCAAGCCCAAGCATCACACACCCAATTCCTCACTATTGACTCCTCACCCAAACCTTACTTCCCTCTTTCAAGCAATGGCAAGATAAGAAACTAAATCAATATTTTCAACCATCAATTATCGAATTAAAACTTGGAGGAAATAACATATCCATGCTTACTACTCAAATCTAAGAAGAATTCATTAACAACCAATTAAATCTAGACACCCATCATGCACACACACCCCTAGATAGAAATTTAGCTACTTATAAGTAAATAGAGAGAAATTATACCCATAAGAAATTTCTATAAATTCATCATATTAAGTAAGTAATGGAGTTCTTTTCCAATGAAAATTGAAGAAGAAGAAGAAAGTAAATTGTACTCTTCCTTTCTATATTTATATTCTTCTCCCTACAAAATCAGTGTGACTTCATGGTATGTTGATATGAATATATAATTGGGGTTAAATATGCATATATGCACATCTATCAAAAAATGCCCTTGGAAGCTTCTCAGGTACGTGGGTGCCTTTCTGGATGTTTTTACCTTTCAGTAGTGATGCGGGTCACTTACTTTTCATCTGTGTTTCACAGATTCCATTATGCGGATAGCAGATGAAACGCATGTCCAAGGCGGTCTTCTTTAGTGTTGTTTGTGTGGCATCTGGGTTTAGCATGTTTTCATATCTTAACCATTAATTCACAATTGAATTAATCATATAAGTAAACAAATAATATGATAATTGATAATGAAATAGTTAATATCTCCAAATATTAATTGAAAACTCTTTCTCAGACCCCAGACTAGACATGGATCATCTAAGAGAATTGCGAAAGAAAATATATTAATGAATAAGTGTTGAAGACTCCTTTTTAAAAGCTTCCACAAACAATGTGGTAGCTCACCTCAATAACTAAATCAACTCTAGCGAAGTCGTTGGCAAATAGCCTCATCATCATCAATAGTATCTACATGGACATGCAGGTAAGGAGTGAGTTATACATAAATATAACCCAGTAAGATCCTTGACCTGCCACTTCAATACCCTTGGAATAAGTATTAGAAAATACAACCACAACAAGCACAAAAATAATATGCACAAATATCCTCGAATTCCGCCACTTCAATACCCTTGAAATAAGTATTAGAAAATACAACCACAACAAGCACAAAAATAATATGCACAAATATATATTTCATGATGTAATACTTAATAAAAATGTTAAACAAGATCATAATATATCTCAACACAATTCACACTCAAGACTTGTCATACAGCAGTGAAAGAGATCAATCTAACACTTCTACTAGTTCTCAGCAGTATATGTCATGCCCTAAAAGTATACTACGGAAGCAAGTACAAGGGCCCCTAACATATTACGGCAGCATAGGTATGCCCCTCACATATTACAGTATATGCCCCTAATAACTATATCACGGTAGTGAAGGAAGGATATCCAACGCCCCAACGCTATGATACGAGACCATATCACACCAAAGATCAATTATTAAATAATTTTAAATATTTTTCTCAAAGTAATATATATGCGGTTGGTCAAAGAGCACCGATTCTGGCAGGTATACGTTTGTCCCAACACATAGACCAACCAGAAAAAAATATATTTTTAAAGTAGATTTTTTTAAAAAAACAAGCACCAAAGCTTAAAGTCTCACTTACCTCAAATTCACAACTTAAGCACTCTTTTCAATAAATTAGAACTTCATTCAAAAGTCTCTGGATCACATCAAATTACACAAAAATGGGTATAGAAAGGTCAAAAATCCTTCTATGGATATTTTCTAAATTTTTAATACAAGTCAAACTCACGGTCAAAAGGTTGGCCTAAAAAGTCAACTCCGGTAAATAGGCTAAAATTCCCAAACCATGATCACCAATAGGTTTCCTTGATGAGAGGATTCCAGAACACTATTCAAAATTAAATTTTGATAAAGTTTGCTCTTTCAAATCAATGATTTAGGTTGAAGAACCCTAAGACTAAACTTTCTCAATTCCTCAAAACTTCTCCATATTTTCACTAGAAATATTTATCCATTATCATGTATAATCTCATAGAAAAGTATAAAACCATTATCTTGATACTAGTTGCCTTCTTAGACTTTTATTTATTGTACATTAAAATAGGAAGCTTCACAAAAAAACAATGTTCAGTATATATATTTCTATAAAGGACTAGCTCACGGTGCCTACATTAGGGGTTTCTAAACATGATTTATATCTATTATAATAATAATACGGTGAACAGCATTTGCTTCGCAACCACAAGCTTATACACATCTTTATAATCATAACAATTCTTATCATATATTTCCCACCTTAAAAATGGCTCTATTCAACCCTCTATAATAAAGTAAGAAAGTACACATATCACTCTTAAATGTTGATATAGATTCGTGCTTGAAGAAAAAGAAGGGGAGCCTTACATACCTCAATTTGGCAAATTCAACTTGACTGATAATAACCTCAATCTAGACTAGTAATTCCTTCAAATCCTAGCTCACCACTCACAAAAGCTTGGCTATTTCACTCCAAAAGTTTATCCGTCCACGAAAATCATATTGATATAACAACAACAAGTTATAACAAGCTTAATTCAATACCAACTCACGAATTCTTACAAATTAAAAAGGTAGAGTTACTTACTATTATTTGAAGATGATTCTTACCAAGATAGAAGAAGTTTTCCCCTGTTTCCAACTGTTAGGACTCCAATCCACCAAAATAATGATACAACTTCATAGATATGACCTAGCTTCAAGATTTATCACCTACAATGAATTTGCGATTGGAGATGTCTAGGGAGCTTAACCTTCTTCAAAATCATGAAAAACCTAAAGGGAAAGTTGTGTTGGGAGAGTTACTCCTTAGGAACATATTTCAAACGATTAATCAT
>JACEIK010002484.1:145022-156903 GCA_018107945.1 Datura stramonium
CCTGTTATTTTTTGTTGCTAGTTAGCTATTTTCTTTTACATGTGGCTATAAGACCTTGTCGCTCGAAGGCTGTGTTTACAACCGAGATATAGCCCGTTGTTTTCTTGAGTCGAGTTGCAGGCCTGCACCAGATGTGAATAAGCCTAGCCAGGTCAGTCAGATTCTAGTGTTGCACTAGGTGCCAGTCATGCCTCTCAAGGTGGGGTGTGACAAACTTGGTATCAGAGCAGTTCATATCCTAGGGAGTCTGCAAGTTGTGTCTAGTAGAGTCTTGCTTATAAATGTGTTGTGCACCGCATTCTATAAACAGGAGGCTACGAGGCATAATAATATGGTTACCCTTTCTTCTTCTTAGATCGTGCTATAGAGCCGAGTTGTACAGGGTTGAGTCCCTAAGATTTCGTTGCTACAGACTCCAGCTAACTGCCAGTTAGCTGCAGCAGCAGGAAAAGGTACCAGTGTGATACCATAGTTGGGGGACAACCAGTTTGAGGACGAAGGCAAATATCTTTTAATTTTCTCAGTACTTTCCTGGGGCACCAGGAATCTCATGAGGTAGTAGATATGCCAGCACTGTCCCTAGTTCTTTTTACAACCTCAGAGTGGGAGGTCAGGAGTATAGCGTATATACAAGTCAACTAATCTATTTGATATACAAGATTTGGCAAGGGCGACAGTTAACGTTAGATTACCTGAAGGGTATGAAAAAGAGAGGGAATTGCGGGATTTTTACCTCCAACCCTTCGAATGTTGTACAGTTCCATACTTCAGTCCCATTATGGTAAGAAAAGGCTATTCCCGCCTCCCAGTTTTGTTTTTAGTATAGCAAAGAGTGTAAAATTGAGGCAATGTTGCCCAGAGAAAATGGCAAAGGAAGGTTGGATTTGTTGACTTCGAGAAGTGTTAGGAAGTGGTGGAGACCCATAGCGTCTAAGTAAATTGTCTAGATCTTCACGGTAGTAAATCAGGAGAGCAGGTAAGACTACCAGTAGCACTCAAAGTATGTGTGAGAGTCTACAAGTGATAAACCCCTAGCAATAGTAAAGCTCAGGTCATAATTAGGTCGATTCTGCCGCAGTGTGTTAATGATAGTAGAATGTACCTACAGAATAATGGCTATGGCCCTAGTTGGTTATGTCGAGGGACAAAAAGATCATATGAGCGAATTTGGCCCGAGTATGGATCAGAACGATACAGGTCAACAGACTTGGTCAGTAATGTCTTTAACAACACGAACTCCAAAACTCAGCCCATGGAAGTAAAGGGAAAGACACAAGTATCTAACTCTGGAGGGAAGTAAAATCACCCCAGGCTAAGAGTAAATTGACATAATAAGATTGTAACCTAGAGTACGACAATATCATCACCAGTTGTAGAGGTAGAGGAGCGATGGCACAAAGACTCTAACTTAGTGCAACCTAGAGACAAGGCCCAGTAGGAAGTTATTGTCCTTTGAGTTAATAAGAGGTGAAGTCATAAGACGGTTGACTTTGCATCCCAAAGGTGGCGGAACTTCGTTAGCAGACTATAGCCAAGATGCATCATGTCTGTTACTCCCTCCACCCAGAGTTTAACAAACACGCATCGGATTGTAAGATAGACTTACTGATGGCATGGGAAGAGGGAACATACTACTGAGTCACAACGTAAAGGACCAATGACCAACCAGGGAAGACTGGATAGTAGAAACTATGCAGGCCAATCCAGGAGATGGTCGTTCCTGCAAAAGTAATGGAGAATAGTCAATTTAATCATAGTTAGAAGGTTACCTCGTACCAGGTATAAATTGACCTCACTTGAGTCAGTGTAGAAAGACTAAAAAGGTCAAGGGAAATAGCTAAGCAAAGCAAGTAGCAATAAGGGAAACTTGCACAAGTTTATGGGTTAAACTCCAGTAGCCAACCAACAATAGATAACGTGGCTATGAAAACTACTACAATAGATAACAATTCATATCAACTATACGACGAAAGAAACTTGCCGAAGAAGGTTTAGCCTTAACATATCTCATAAACGGTTCAATAGATCGACTAACCTTCAATAATTCATTCCAATAATCATCTAAAATATATAATCACAATATCCACAACTTAACAACCACCTAAAATAGTTCACAACGCAACATATAGAAAAGATTTTCAACGCTGATAGTCCTTTCAATATATTACCGTAAAACTTCTAATTTAATAATAGAGGGAGGTGTATAAGTCATTATCTTCCATTAAATGAAGTAAATAATACATATATACCACTAACACATACTGGTCTCTCATAAAAACCATGGATAGACCACAATCAATGGAACCAACATAAGCTAGACCTTCTCTATGATGATGTCTATAAGATTCTAGATTGATTTTAGATGGTAGGAGGCTTGATATGGTCCCTCTAAGATTGGGTATGTATTCTCCGTTAAAATACCTTGAAGAGTTCTGAAAAGTGAAAAAAAGAAAAGAACTTAAAATGAGTTTTGGGGCGGTTATAAGATAAAGACGGGCTGATCCGACTCGACTGGGCCCATGAGTTATTTCTATCCGGATAGTCTGCAGTAAAATGCTCATAATATTTTACTCCAATATTGTATTAATGAGAGAGTTGATATTGTGGATATTAAACGAAAATATCTTTAATTTGATATGTATTAGACCTCCTAACTCCTTATAGATTGAGAGAAAAACCTTGAGACATCTAACCCAAATTTTGAGAGAATTTCTGAAAATAATTTGGGATAACTTTTGCCAATTTTTGATTTATAGTTTTCTTGACTCTAAATTTTAACATATGATTATTGAGTGATTTGAATACCTCATAAAGCATCCTTCTTATGATATTAAGCACTCTTGTCCATATCTCGAAAGTATGATTTTATTGCTTAAATTATACGGGGAGTTACAAGCGAGTTGGCTCAAGATTTCTCTTTTGCTATTAAATCCTTCGATCTTAACCTTTTCAGAAAGGAGTGTTTTTAGTAAGATCTTTTTGAGATCTTAGTCTTGGGAAGAAGATAAAATAACCACCTTAGACTAGCTTACTCAAATGTTTATACTTGTCCCTTCATCCTAGGGTTCAAATCATCCATAAACCCGGTAATCTTAGACTTGTGCAAATGCTATGACATTTGCCTCACTCAAGTTAGTCATTTATTGTGGATGTCATGACCCAAGCATGGACCCCGGATTGAGATACGGGACCTAAAACTACAATGGCTTCAAGTTAACCCATGGTACATACATAGAATGAATTAAGAACATAGTCAAGTGAAAATTAAATCATAAGCATGGAATATCGGAAATATACATAAAATAAAGCATAAGTAAGAGTGACAATAACACAACATTGAGCCATCTACTACATGTCTATATTAAAAGCCTATATTCGTAAGATGAGCTAATGGGACAACACCCTCAACTAGCTCACTAAGTCTGAAACAAAAAGAAGACATGACAAAATAAACTGATAGACGTCCTTAGATGATGAGGACTCACCAAGACTGGGAAACTGAGCTGGTCTGAGTAGGAGCGAACTAATGGCGAGATTGAGATGGATCACCTGAACCTATATCATGAGACGATATAGCACAAAATATACAGTCAGTACTTTGAATGTACTAAGTATGTAGAGAAAGTAAAACATGCTAGTAAAACAATAGTATGAAATCATGAATATAAATTAAGATAGATCACGAGAGTAAAGATAACATGCTAAAGGCAATATATCTGAAATATACATAATCATAAGCTGAACATAATGACCCAAGGTTTATAAAATAGAAATCATATAGCGTACTGTACTTCAAAACACAAGTGAAAACTTATAAACGGACCAATAGGTCAAATATGCTATAAGACATAATATCATAAGACATGAACATGAGTAACTGAAAATATGAGGAACAATGGGAGGCTTCATCATAACCGACACCATCATGATAGAGCTTACATGATGCCCCAACTATCTCGCCCAAGTGGGTAGAGCCGCCCAAGCTTGCCAAGGCTAGAAATGATTAAGGCATGATATCACTAGTGAGTCCTCGCAGGGTTTGAACATGAATGTATACCTATGGTGGCACGTAGTTTTGAGACTCGAGGTTTGCCTGAACCCCTAGCCTACTTGGTGCTAGACACTACTCTCAAAACATGCACATGGCTCATAGTCATAATCATAAAGGCATACTTGAAGTACATGGACTAGTTGAAATCATGAAGTACATAAACATGCTTAAAATACGATGAACTAGCCATAAATGAGGCCCGTGGGCCGGCCATAAGCATAAAATCGATATTCATGAAAGCTACGCATACTTGAGAAAATCTCCATATCTTGTAATTCATAAATTAATGAAGGGTTCTTGTGAAAATCATGCATCATGATCATAAAATATAATTTAGAACTTGAGGGACTTGAATTCATAAGAGAATCATGGAGGCTAATCTCAATTTGAATATAACCCTAGAAATTCATAACCATACTCGAAACTTAGAATCATAATTTTCATGAGAGACTTGATAGAAAAATGAAACCCTAATCATGAAAACATGTATTAGATTAAGGAGCAGATAATTTCATAGATGAACATAGAGAAATTTCAACACATCCAACCCAACCCGAAAATCTCAAAATTAGAGCATGGAGATTTGGGAAAATAATATTTTTAATTAAAAAGGGCATGAGGGTCGTAGGAATCCCTCATTAATGATTCCAGATACCTGGGTTGAATGGTTCTAAGCTTATCTTGAACACCAAGAAGATTGGGAGAGAAATTGACGAGAAGCCCTAGCCTTGATCTTGAGAGAGGATTTCAAATCTAATGTAGTTATGAGAGAATAAGGACTTAGGCTAGGTTAAACCCCTTAAAACACTCTTTAAGAAGACCAAAATGATGTCACTTAGGGGTTATAAGCTTTGGAATTTACAAAAGTACCCCTGGAAAAATGTAATTAAAATCTGACCGCCAGGCATCATAGGTCGTACCACCAAACAACAACTCCTAGTATCCTTCCATTATTAGCCAGTCGAATTTTCCAGGTTCTCTGTTTCTCAAACCATGGGCCTCACAATGACTGATTGTTTCCTACAATGTGTCGTACCATGACTCATGGCATCAGATCTTCCCTCAGCAGACTCAAACCATGACTGTCTTTCATGACTCGTTGTTTCCTACAACGTGTTGTACCATGGCTTGTTACTGCCTCCTACAACTCATACCAAGAGTTGTCGTTACTGGGCCCGATAAAACTATTGCATACCACGACTGTTCCTATGACTCATTACTTCAAGCCACAACTCGTACAACAAGTTGTTCTGAGAAATGTTTCAGATTTTTATGCTGGTTTTGCTACAAGTCTAGGGCTTGATCATAGGGAGATTTGAGGTTTTAAATTATATCCCCCTTGGGTAAATTCATCCTTGAATTTAGATTAAGCATACTGAAAGGCTAGAAAAGGAACTGCAATCCCAAAACTAAAAGCTATAACCTGAAAGACTGATGGAGTGACTGACTCTAGACTGAGATACATGACTGAACTAAATTCATGAAACATACTTTCATGCTATGATATGAAGGAAACTTAGAGACATGAAATTGATATGAAAACTGAGTAGAGTATTGGGATATAAACTGGTACCTCATGCTGGAACTGAGCCGGAAGGGATAAGATGTGGGTATCTAGCTATCATATCTGCCTTGGCTTCCCATGTAGCTCCTTCAACAAGCTGATTTCTCCACAAAACTTTTACTGAAGCCACTTCCTTGTTTCTTAACTTTCAAACCTGACGATCAAGGATCTCAACCGGAACTTCCTCATAAGTAAGACTATCCTTCACACTAATGCTCTACACTGGAATAACTAAGGTTGGGTCACCAATGAAATTCTTCAATAGAGATACAAGGAAAACTGGGTGCACCAAAGCTAACTCTACTGGTAGCTCCAATTCATATGCCACCTTGCCAACTTTCCTCAGAATCCTATAAGGACCAATATATTGGGGATTAAACTTCCCTTTCTTACTGAACCTCATAACTACCTTCATGGGAGACACCTTAAGAAACACCCAATCATCAACCTCAAACTCAAGCACTCTCCTCCTAACATCCGCATAAGATTTCTAACGACTCTAAGTTGTCTTTAGCCTTTCTATGATAAGATGAACTTTCTTCGTAGCCTCATGAACCGAATCTGGCCCTATCAATGTAGCCTCACCTACCTCAAACCATCCAATAGGCGCCCTAAACCTCCGCAATAAAGAGCCTCAAATGGAGCCATCTGAATGCTGGAGTGATAACTGTTATTGTAGGCAAACTCGATGAGAGACAATTGATTATCCCAACTACCATTGAAATCAATCACGCACACTGTCAACATATCCTCAAGAGTTTGAATAGTCCGCTCGGCCTAACCATCTATCTGCGGGTGAAAAGCTGTACTAAGCTTCGCCCGTGTACCAAGTCCCTTCTGAAATGATCTCCAAAATTGAGAGGTAAACTAAGTACCCCTATTTGAGATGATGGAAAAAGGAACTCTATGCAACCTACCCAACTCCCAAATGTACAATCCAGCATAATCCTCAATTGAATCAGTAGTTTTAATCGATAGGAAATGGGCTGAATTATTCAACCTATCCATAATCACCCATATAGAGTCATACTGTCAGCGTGTATAAGGCGAGCCTATTATGAAGGCCATATTGATCTCTTCCCACTTCTAAGTAGGAATTCTAGTATCCTAAAGTATATCTCCAGGTCTATGATTCTCAACCTTCACCTGTTGGCAATTCATACACTTAGCCACAAACTTCGCTATGTCCTTCTTCATGCCATTCTACCAATAGACTTCTCGTAGCTCATGGTACCTAGATGGATAGGGTACTGAGAGACATGAGCCTCGCTCAACATTCTCTCTCTCAAGTCATCTATAGCCGGCACTCACAATCATCCCTAATATCGGAGTACACCATCTCCCCCTGGGAGAAGACCTCCACTTTTTGATTCTGGACTGCTTCCTTCAGCTTCACTAGGATAGAATCCTCATCTTGCCTAGCTTAGACTTCCGTCATCAATGAAGATTCTGACCTATTCTGAATAATACACTGTGATCCGTCGAATCTGTAAGGTGAGCTCCTAAATGAGCAAGCTTGTGGACATCCTTCACCAACTCTTTTCTCCCATCCTCGACATGAGACACACTCTTCATGGACAACCTACTAAGAGTATCCGCCACTACATTGGTCTTGCCCCGATGATAAAGTACACTCATGTCATAGTCTTTGAGAAGTTCTAGTCACCTCCTCTGTTTCAAATTCAGGTCCTTCTGAGTGAACATGTACTGAAGACTCTTATGGTTTGTGAACACATCCACACGCACCCTATACAAATAGTGCTTCCAAATATTCAAAGCAAACACCAAGACTGCCAACTCTTGGTCATGCGTCAGATAATTCTTCTCATGTGTCTTAATCTATCTAGAGGCATATGCAATGACCTTACTATGCTGCATCAACACACAACTAAGACCAACCCTAGAAGCATCACAATACACAACAAAGTCATCTGTGCCCTTCGGTAAGGTCAATGCTGGGGTTGAAGTGAGTCGAGTCTTTAACTCCTGAAAACTCTTCTCACAAGCATCCGACCATTGAAATTAGACTTTTTCTGGGTGAACTTAGTCAACGGTGCTGCAGTGGATGAAAATCCCTATATGAACCTTTGATAGTAGCCAGCTAAACCTAAAAAGCTCCTAATATCTATAGGACTGACAGGTCTAGGACAATTCTTCACCACTTCTATCTTTTGAGAGTCCACCTGCGCACCTTCACTAGACACCACATGACCCAAGAATGCTACTAAGTTCACCCAAAACTCATACTTAATTTAGCAAACAACTGGTGATCCTTGAGAGTCTGTAACACAATCCTTAAATGAGCGACATGATCCTCCTCGCTTCGAGAGTATATGAGGATATCATCTATAAAGACAATCATGAACATATCTAAATACGGCTTGAACACCCTGTTCATCAAATCCATAAAAGCCGTAGGAGCATTGGTTAGCCCTAAAGACATAAATACAAACTGATAGTGACAATACCGAGTCTTGAAGGCTGTCTTCACGATGTCGCTCTCCGTAACTCTGAGCTGGTGATAGCTGGATCTGAAGTATATCTTAGAAAAACACTTAGCACCCTGAAGCTAGTTAAATAGGTCATCAATCCCAGGGAGGGATACTTATTCTTGATTGTGACCTTGCTCAATTGCCGATAATCAATGCACATCCTAAGGTAACCATCCTTTTTCCGAATAAAAAGAATTGGAGCACCCCATAGGGACTTAGTAGGCCTGATGAAACCCTTATCTAGGAGATCATTCAACTACTCTTTCAACTCCTTTAGCTCAGCTAGGGCCATTCTGTAAGGAGGAAGGGATATAAACTGTTTATCAGGGAGAAGATCAGGAGGGACTCATGATAGATCATCTGGGAACACCTCTGGATACTCACATACAATAGGAACTGACTGAAAAGTCAGGGTTTCGAACGTAGAATCCTTAACCCGAACTAGATGGTACACACAGCCTTTGGAGATCATCTTTCTAGCCTTGAGGTAGGAAACAAAGCGATCTAAAGGCACAACTAAACTACCCTTCCACTCTAGGACTGGTTCACCCAAAAATTAAAACTCTACTATACGGGTTCTACAATTAACTGAAGCATAACAAACATGCAACATATCCATAAAATATATAGCACCAAAGTCGGTCATATCTAATTCCACTAAGTCAGATGAGGTGACTTTATAAAGAATCATGATAGGGCAATTTTTGTATACTTGTCGAGCTAAAACTAACTCACCGACAAGAGTAGAGCCTGAGAAGGATTCTGACAGGATTTCGGGACTGACACTAACAACAACATAAGGAGTCACAAAAGACAATATAGCCCTTGGATCTAATAATGCATACACATCAAGATGGCATACTCGTAACATACCAGTGACCACATTGGGTGAGCAGTCCTGCTCCTGACAATATGAGAGTGCATAGAATCTATTCTGGCGCTATCCGCCCGGTGCACTAGAAGAGGCGCCTGCTGAGATGGGCGAGCTGCTGGAGCTGCTGAAGTGGTGGCTGGGGCACGATCTCTACTTTTTACCTACCTAGCCAGAGGACAATCTCTGTGCATGTTCCTAGGTTTCCCACACCTGAAGCAAACATCTGAGCCAACCACGCACTCTTCTGGGTGGTTCTTACCATATTTCCTACAGATTGGGAAAATGCACTCTATTGTCGTGCTCCTCAAGCCCCTAGAACCTGACACCTTACTCCTCTGATCACCTCGAGATCTAGATGGAATTCTAGCTGATGATGGGGCTGGGGCCGACGACCTCTGGTGGGACTGAGGGCGATGTCCACCACTGGATCTCTGCTGGAACTGCCCATAGCTCCCTGTCCTATCCCTCTTGGCCTCTCTTTCCTTCTCCTTCATCTGTTCTGCCTCTATCTGCTGGGCATATGATCAGTTGGGAGATATCTATATCATTAATATACATAACGGTCCTGCACTCCTTGACCAAGGAATCTACCACCCCATTCATGAACCTACTCATGCGAGCCCTCGGATCGGCCATTATCTCTGGTGCATACTTGGACAACCAGGTAAACTCTAAGGCATACTCCTGGACAATCATATTGTTCTGCTTTAGATTGACGAACTTGGCTGCCTTTGCGTCCCTTTCTCGAGGAAAGAATCCATCTAAGCATGTGGTAACAAACTCATCCCAACCAATGGGAAATGCACCAACTCCCTTGCTCTCCTTCCACTATCGAAACCATATGTGAGAAACCCCCATCAGTAGGAGGCAAAATCAACACCTCTCCTCTCTAGTCACCCCCATAATTTGGGTGATCTTCTAAACCTTCTCAATGAACTTATGCGGGTCCTCATCTACCTTTGACCCAAGAAGCTCAGGTGGGTTCATCTTGGGGAAGTCTCGCACTCTCATTGTTGCTGCATTCCTATTCTGGGGGACATGGGCCACTGTTTGCTGGTTGATCTGGGCTGTCATAGCCTGAGAAAACATCTGAAATGCGGCACTGAACTCGGCATGAGTAACCTGCTCGGGCAAGGGATCAGCAGGGGCTGGCTGATGCCCGTCTCCATTGCCATTCCCATGGCCTTTTCCGTTGCCTTTCCTCTTTCCATTGTTTCAGAGGGGAGGTATATTTATGCAAATGCATATAGCACGAGTTAGAGAAATAGAGAGGTACTTCATCGCATGACATAGATCATGAAAGAAGGAAAATTTACTAAAATGTCTCATAGCCTCTTCCCTATAAGTGTGGCAGGCTTCACACCCATGGAAAAGACTCTACTTAAGGCTGCTTTTAGACACCCTAGGACACACCTAAACCTTTGCTCTGATACCAAGTTTGTCATGACCCTAGCATGAACCCTCGACTGAGACACGGGACCTAGAACCACGAATGGCTCCAAGTGTCATGCCCCAGCTTTGGAGGCATAACTTGCACCTCATGCCAAAATGGACTCTGAGCTAACCAAGCTGGACTTGTATACCTCTGGTGCCTGCCAGCAACACCTAAATCAAGAAAACAAATAGCTATATATCGATTGTAAACACAGCCCTAGGCTGAGAAGGCCACAACATAAAACCTGCAAAATATCAGCTAACCCAACAGTCGCAATAATAATCTCATTCTATGCAGGCCGACAAGACCACTATGCTGTCTAAACACAATAGAAGGAAAGCAGGCACACATTTATATAACTATTGACTGACAAGCCACTATCAGCTAGTATCACTAGGCCCCACATGACCAACAACACACAACTAATCAAGAACTATAGTCTACAAGCCTCTAAATAGTAAAATATTGGTCGGGATAGGGCCTCCACCTACCCAAAACCTATATAACAAAAGGTAGTCAAACCTCTAATGTATGGCAACTCCGGGTGAAAGGAGCTAACCTGGCTACTAGATCTGAACAGCTACTGAGAAGGTCTCAAACCCTGTCTATCTGGATCTACAGGCAAGTATGCAACGTCCCATGCGTGGAAGTTAGTACGATATGTACCGAATATGTAAGGCAGTAAACAATAATTGAATGAAAATTTATAAGGAACTAAAAGTAATTAGTAATAAGGGCTAGAAGTTAACTTGAATAACCTCACAAAATGAACTATAACTACAGGTAGATATACAAACAAGAACCTAACTTGGCCCCTATAATCCTGGAAGGTACAACTAGCATAGAATGACATACCTGGGCCCCTATAAGCCCCGACAAGTGAAACAAAATCATATTCTTCCTATCTGAAGCACTATAGGCCCATAAGCAAGCTGTAACTAAGGTATACTTGACCTATGAGACTATAACTGAGCCTTCTGGGCTCCTGTGACTGTTCCTAAGCCATCTAGGCTCCTGTAACTGTATTTGAGTTGTCTAGGCTCCTGTAACTGTATTTGAGTTGTCTAGGCTCCTATAACTGTATCTGAGCCATCTGGGCTCCTATAACCGTGTATGAGCCATTTGGGCTCCTGTATGCACGCTGTAGCCCTGTAGGTAGGTATATCTGAACTTAGCCCTTCTGGACAACACGTACGTGGGCATCTGTATGAGTGGCCAAAGGCATTGGCCCCACATCTATCGGTTGACAAGATCATTCTATAGGGCGTCAGGTGGTCTATCAGATGACTAACGACTAGGGTGTTTATCAGATGACTAACAACTAAGGTGGTTTTCTGGGCGACCTGTATGACAGGCTAAGGGTCGTTGATCTTGGGCATAATTGCATGCCCAAGTGATACTTTAATACTTCATTTATACTTGTTTATCCACTTTTATGTGTGCATTCTCATGAGATTTGTATGTA
>JACEIK010002484.1:160514-171632 GCA_018107945.1 Datura stramonium
CTACAATTTACATGAGAATGTACACACATTGTTGGATAAACAAGGCAAAAGCGATGCATTTGAGTATCAATTTGGCATATAAATATGCCCCTGATCAGAGATATCTTCTATTCTCATAGATATTGATTTTGAGCCGTAAGTTTTTTTTTATTTAAAGATTTTTGTTGTACTTTATCTAGTTTTCTCTAACCCTCATTCTCTCTATTTCATATAAAAATAGCCACTATTGGGATTCCAAATGTAATAATGGACATCTCAGTAGGTTGAAGATATTTTGAAGATTTCTAGTTCGCAAGAACGGACTTGGAAATTTATTTCTAGAGGCTGATGCAAGGTTTCTAACCACGGTAAAATTTTTTAATTTCACTAAATTCTTATTTTTTATTTTTTTTTACTATATGCTTCTAACATTTTCTAGTATTTTGATAAGTTTATTTAAGAGATTTGCAGCGTCACAGAAAATCGACCTAGTGCTTGATCCTTCACCTCTACGCGACGCATCTCTTAGATAAAGTAGATAAAAAGAGGTCAAACATCTATTGCTTCACTGGAAAAAATATCTTCGTATACTAATGTTCCTCTACGGAATAAAAGGAATATAGACACACCTGGCTCATTCGGAGCCCCTGCTCAAGCAGGGGTGACTATTGAGACCTCTTTGTAATACCGTAAAACTTTCCTAGACCAAGCTCAGACTTTGCATGAAAAACCAGAATGAACCAAAATTTTTTGTCTCAGAACGATCGAGACAACGAGTCGTTGTCAGCAGTAATGACCCGTTGTCTGGGTCGTGGTCAGCCTTGTCAGTTGTCCTTCAGAAACCAATGAGACATGGAGTGACCCGTTGTGAGGAGTAATGAGTAGTCCTATCACTTATTGCATTCCCAGCTTAGAAATCAGTTAAACCCTTTTCAAGAACCCACAAGTCAGACGACGAGTCATTGTCTGATGTAATGACTCATGGGTGACTAGTAAGTTGGAGCCCAGGTGTCGTTGAAAATCTTTTCCAGTATCAACGATAAGCAACAATGACCCGTTGTATCACACAACGATTCATTGTTTCCATTCATGACAATAAGTCTAGAAATCCCTCAGTTTTTCCAGTGGAGACGACGAGAAGATACAATGACCCGTTGGTACAACTAATGAGTCATTGTGTCATCCGTTAGTGGGGTTCCCAAGTTTTGTTTAAAAATCCTACCTTTGACAATGAGAGGTATCAATAACCTATTGGTTTGTCCAATGAGTCGTGGTCCCCTTTTGTGGTCCATTTCTAGTGAACCCTAATTCCAAGCCCAGGACCAATGATTGGTCCCACCGAGTCGTGGTATCAACCAATGACTCGTTGTGTGACCCGTTGGTCCCTGTTGGACAGTTTTCTATATTTCCATTTAGGGTCAATTTTGTAACTTCCCACCTTTTAAATCCCTAAACTATGTCATTTTTGGGTTATATTTAGGGGATTTAGGAAGGTAATCGATGTTCCCTCTTCATTCCTCTCATTTTCTCAAAGTCAGAACATAGAAACTCAATCAGGAAACACAGAGTAGGATCAAGGGTTTCAATTCTTCTTCTCAGATTTCTCAAGGGTTTTTTCCGAGATTTCTACACCTGGTATGTGGGAATTCAACAAGGGAATTGTTCTTCCCTTGTGCCCCCAAACCCTTCTGTAATTTCTTATCAGTTCTAGCCTTGAAGTTTTGAGTTAGGGTAAATTCNTAAGGGGGTGAGATTTGGTAAGAAAGGTAAGCTCAGCCCCTAGTATTTGATAAGTTTTTTAAAGAGATTTGCAGCGTCATAGAAAATCGACCTAGTGCTTGATCCTTCACCTCTACGCGACACATCTCTTAGATAAAGTAGATAAAAAGAGGTCAAGCATCTATTGCTTCACTGGAAAAATTATCTAGATAAAAAGAGGTCAAGCATCTATTGCTTCACTGGAAAAATTATCTTCGTATACTAATGTTCCTCTACGGAATAAAAGGAATATAGACACACCTGGCTCATTCGGGGCCACTGCTCAAGCAGGGGTGATTATTGAGACCTCTTTGTAATACCCTAAAACTTTCCTAGACCAAGCTCAGACTTTGCGTGAAAAACCAGAATGAACCAAAAAAATTTGTCTCAGAACGATCGAGACAACGAGTCGTTGTCAGCAGTAATGACCCGTTGTCTGGGTCGTGGCAGCCTTGTCAGTTTTCCTTCGGAAACCAATGAGACATGGAGTGACCCGTTGTGAGGAGTAATGAGTAGTCCTATCACTTATTGCATTCCCAGCTTAGAAATCAGTTAAACCCTTTTCAAGAACCCACAAGTCAGACGACGAGTCATTGTCTGATGTAATGACTCATGGGTGACTAGTAAGTTGGAGCCCAGGTGTCGTTGAAAATCTTTTCCAGTATCAACGATAAGCAACAATGACCCGTTGTATCACACAACGATTCATTGTTTCCATTCATGACAATAAGTCTAGAAATCCCTCAGTTTTTCCAGTGGAGACGACGAGAAGATACAATGACCCGTTGGTACAACTAATGAGTCATTGTGTCATCCGTTAGTGGGGTTCCCAAGTTTTGTTTAAAAATCCTACCTTTGACAATGAGAGGTATCAATAACCTATTGGTTTGTCCAATGAGTCGTGGTCCCCTTTTGTGGT
Organism: Datura stramonium; assembly: GCA_018107945.1. Taxonomy (NCBI): domain Eukaryota; kingdom Viridiplantae; phylum Streptophyta; class Magnoliopsida; order Solanales; family Solanaceae; genus Datura; species Datura stramonium. Next base: position 163,171 of record JACEIK010002484.1, read on the forward strand.
CCATTTCTAGTGAACCCTAATTCCAAGCCCAGGACCAATGATTGGTCCCACCGAGTCGTGGTATCAACCAATGACTCGTTGTGTGACCCGTTGGTCCCTGTTGGACAGTTTTCTATATTTCCATTTAGGGTCAATTTTGTAACTTCCCACCTTTTAAATCCCTAAACTATGTCATTTTTGGGTTATATTTAGGGGATTTAGGAAGGTAATCGATGTTCCCTCTTCATTCCTCTCATTTTCTCAAAGTCAGAACATAGAAACTCAATCAGGAAACACAGAGTAGGATCAAGGGTTTCAATTCTTCTTCTCAGATTTCTCAAGGGTTTTTTCCGAGATTTCTACACCTGGTATGTGGGAATTCAACAAGGGAATTGTTCTTCCCTTGTGCCCCCAAACCCTTCTGTAATTTCTTATCAGTTCTAGCCTTGAAGTTTTGAGTTAGGGTAAATTCATAGCCAGATCCTGATTAATTCTTGTGGATTGTTGTCCCTATATATTCTTGCTATGTTTCCACTACTTAGTGATCATGTTGCTACTTCCTTCCTATAATATTGGTTTAGCCCTAACTCTATAAATGCAGTAAATTGGGTCCTGCATAGTTGATTAAATATTAATGTTGCTTGACTCTGTTAGTCTTTGAATTCTGATTTTATTACTATCATATGAATTCTCAGTCAGTTGCATGCTAGTTCAATCTCAGTCAGAATGTTAGCATTTTCAGTATCTTTCAGTAATGTCAACTAATCTTTTTGACTATAGTTAGTGTTCTTGAGGTGTCAGTAATACCTCCCAGTCCTAGTTTGCAAATTCAGTTATCAGTTAGTTCTTTAGACGGTTACGACGCTTCTAGATAAGAAGCTCTGACCAGTCTTAGAACCAACAGTATCAGTTATCAGTTAGTTATTTAGACGATTATGTCGCTTTCAGATAAGCAGCTCTATCAAGTCTTAGAAAATCAGCTTTTAGTTATTCGGTCCTACGAACTCTCAGGTTACTTCCAGATAAGTATTCCTGACTTAGTCTAGGACCCCAGTTTTGGGCTATCAACTTATTAGTCAAGTTAGGACTATCTAGTGGGAGTAATACTTAACACTGAGCGAATTGGGGTTCCAGCGCACCCATGTTCCGAGAACTACATGCCACCACAGGTTATTGGCCCATCAGGCCCCAGACTTGTGATCATAAGCTCAACCACTATACCCTGGCATGGTACAGTGGGCATTCTCTGATAGGGTGTATACATCGGACTCCACGTTTAGCTCACGTGGTTATATGTCGGTTACAGACTCTCCCACTTGTTAGTACAGTTTCAATTCAGTTCGATTCAGTTTAGCTCAGTTTAGTCACTCAGTTTATGGACATGTTAATGACTATTAGTCAAGTTCATTATTGACCATATCAGTTATAGCTCAATTTTATCAGTATTCTGTATTAGTTGGTCATTTCATGTTATTTCAGTTTAGTTGTTTATTTTCTGATTCTTATTGTATATCTCACTTACTTAGTACATTCAAAGTACTAACGCATACTTTCTATGTTGTATCTTATTATGATACAAGTGCAAGGTTTAAGTCTCAGCATTGTCAGTAGTTTCTTCCGGTGATTTCAGCAGCAATAGTTCATTTGATGAGTCCTCATCTTTTGAGGACGATATTTTCTTTTCAGTTAGTTTCTCTGTAGTCATATTTTAGAGTTAGCTGGGGTCTTGTCCCAGCAACTCATCAGATAGTAGTTGGCTTTTAGACTCAGATATTAAGTATTCCTCAAAGTTATGTTTACACTTTTAGAAGTATTGATTACATAATTATTTTTATAAATCTTCCACTTATGTTACTTAGTTTACCAGTGTAATGTTAGACCATGGGTTAGCTTGGGGTCACTTGTGGCACCAAGTACCGTGTCTCGTCCAGGGTGCAAACTCAGGTCGTGACAAACTTGGTATTAGAGCACTAGGTTTACAGTATCCTAGGATGTTTGAAAGCCGCCTCAAGTAGAGTCCTTTTCATGGGTGTGAAGCATGCCACACTTATGACGGGGAGGCTACAAGTCCTTATTAGGAAATTCCATTTTATTCATACTCTTTTTGTGCAGTGAAGTTAAATTCGAAAATGTCCTCCTAACTCGTGCTCTATTCGTTTAAGTGAAATTATGCCTCCATGATGAGGAAATGGAAGGAGGGATGACAATACCAACCATCCTGCCCCACCAGCTCTAACAGCCCCTCAGGATGACCAAGTGTCCTTAGCAGAATTTCGGGGGGCAATTAAATTGTTGGCTCAGACGGTGACCAACCAAGTGAACCGCCAGGTGGTTCCAGTAAACGTAAATGGGTCGACAGCAACTGCTAGTGTTTAGGACTTCACCCAAATGAACCCTCCATCTTTTAATGGATCCAAGGTGGGAGAGGACCCCCAAGAGTTTATGAATGAGGTGTAGAAGATCATCCAGATTATGGGTGTTAGTTCCGTGTAAAGTGCTGATCTAGCAGCGTACCAGTTGAAAGGCGTGGATTAGATTTTGTACAACCAATGGAAGGAAGGGAGGCCAGCAGCAACAGGGCCAGTAGAGTGGGAAGAGTTCACGACTGCATTCCTAGACAGATTCTTTCCCCGGGAATTAAGAGAGGCCAAGGTCGTGGAGTCATGAATCTAAGGCAGGGTAATTGAACCGTGGAGGAGTATGCATTAGAGTTCACTCGGTTGTCGAGGTATCTCCAGAGATGGTAGCCAAGCCAAGGGCTCGCATCCTCAAATTCGTCAATAGGGTGTCAGATTTGGTACTTAAAGAGTGCAGAACTGCGATGCTCATCAAGGATATTGACCTCTCCAGCCTCATCATTCATGCCTAGCAGATTGAGGCAGAAAAGTTGAAGGATATGGAGCGGGAGAATAAGCGGGTTAGAACAGATCAATCGGACTATGGCCACCAAAGGTCCAGCGGTAGTAGTCGCCCATAACAACAACAACAGAGAACCCCAACACTCACAATAGCCAGCGCCCCTTCTTTTCGATCCTGCAAAGATTGGAATAGTGGAGTATCTGGCTCTCATTCACAGAGTTACAATGCCAGCATCCGTTACCCAGTTTGTCCTAAGTATGGCAAGATCCATCCAGGTGAATGCTGCATGGGAAAAGAGGGCTGCTTTAGATGTGGGCAGTTGGGTCACAAGTTAAAAGAGTATCCTTCAACAGGATGGGGGAGAACTCAGTCTACTTCAGCAGTCCCAGCAGGCCATCCAGCTCAGCAGGGTAATACTTCAGGTATGGATGGAGGCTAGCGCCAAAACCATTTTTATGCTTTATCCTCTCGTCAGATTAGGAGAGCTCACTTGAGGTGGTCATGGGTATGTTACCTCTTTTTTGCCTAGATGTATATGCTCTACTAGATCCAGGAGCCACACTATCATTTTGTGACTCCTTATATAGCTGTTCAGTTTGAAATTAGTACAAAAGTCCTCTTAGAACCATTCTCAATCTCTACCCCAGTTGGTGAGTCAGTTAGAACCAGCAGGTTATATAGAAACTGCCCAGTCTTAGTGTTAAGTAAAGTTATTCCAGCTAATCTAGTATAGCTAGACATGGTCGATTTTGACCTTATTCTTGGCATGGATTGGTTACATTTTGGTTATGCCTCAATCGACTGCAGAACTAGAGCCTTCAAGTTTTAGTATCCTAATGAGCCAGTCTTAGAGTGGATGGGTAGTGTTTGAGTGCCTAAGGGTCAGTTTATTTCCTACCTTAAGAAAAGGAAGCTCATTTCGAAAGGATGCATCTATCACCTAGTTCGAGTCAAAGATTCTAGCTCCAAGACCCCAACTATTTAGTCAGTTTTAGTTGTCAATGAATTCCCTGACATGTTTCTCGAAGATCTTCCTGGAGTCCCTCCCAAGCGGGAAATAGACTTCGGCATAGACCTTCTTCTAGAAACTCAAACCATCTTTATTCCTCCTTATAGAATGGCTCCACCTGATCTTAAGGAGTTGAAGGAACAGTTGAAAGACCTTTTAGATAAGGTTTCATCAGGCCCAGTATCTCTCCATGGGGTGCTCCAGTGTTGTTCGTGCGAAAGAAAGACAGTATTCTCAGAATGTGTATCCACTACCATTAACTAAAGAAGGTTATTGTTAAGAACTAGTATCCCCTACCCAAGATTGATGACTTGTTCGATCAGCTTCAGAGAGCTAGTTGTTTTTTCAAGGTAGATCTCAGATCGGGATATCATCATCTTAGGATCAAGGAATGTGACATACCAAAAATAGACTTTAGAACTCGATATGGTTAGTATAAATTTATGGTTATGTCCTTCAGACTAATTAATGCCCCGACATATTTTATGAACCTGATGAATAGGGTATTCAAATAGTATCTAGACATGTTCGTCATTATATTCATATATGACATTCTGGTATACTCCAGAAATGAGGAGGAGCATGTCAAACATCTGAGGATAGTGTTGCAGACTCTCAGAGACCGCCAGCTGTTCACTAAATTCAGCCAATGTGAATTTTGGCTGAAGTCTGTGGCCTTCCTCGGTCATGTGGTTTCAGGTGAGGGTATTCAGGTAGATCCTCAAAAGATAGCAATGGTGAAAGACTGTCCAAGACCCACTTCCGCAACAGATATCAGGAGTTTCCTGGGTCCAGCCGGTTATTATCGTTGATTTGTAGAAGGATTTTCTTCTATCACATCTCCTCTGACTAAACTAACTCAGGAAAAGGTAATGTTTTAGTGTTCAGATGCATGTGAGAAGAGTTTCCAAGAGTTGAAGATTTCACTCACTATAGCTCTAGTTCTGACCTTACCAAAAGGAACAAATTGATTCGTGGTCTATTGTGATGCTTCTAGAGTTGGCCTCGGTTGCGTTCTTATGCAGCAAAGTAAAGTGATAGCTTATGCCTCTAAACAGCTCAAGGTTCATGAGAATAATTATACGACTCATGATATGGAACTAGCAGCAGTAGTGTTTGCTTTGAAAATATGGAGGCATTATCTTTATGAGGTTCACGTGGATATTTTCACCGACCACAGGAGCCTTCAGTACGTGTTCAATCAGAAGGACTTGAACCTTCGACAGAGAAGGTGGTTGGAGTTATTGAAGGATTATGACATGAGCATGCTATACCACCTGGGTAAGGAAAATGTGGTGGCGGATGCATTGAGAAGGATGTCCACGGGACTGTTGCTCATGCTGAAGAAGGCAGAAAAGCGCTAGCAAAAGATATTCATAGGTTAGCCTGATTGGGGGAGCAGTTGGTGGATTCAGCTGAGGGCAGAGTAGCACTGCAGAGTGGGTCAGAATCCTCATTAGTTGTTGAGGTTAAGTCAAAGAAGGATAAAGATCCTATACTGCTTAAGCCGAAAGAAGCAGTTCTAAGAAAAGAAGTGGAGGCTTTCTCCAAAGGGGGAGATGGTGTGATTTGTTACCAGGGTAGACTATGCGTTCCGGACATAGATGACTTGAGACAGAGAATACTGGCAGAAGCACACAGCTCCAGATATTCTATACAGCTAGATTCCACTAAGATGTACTGTGACCTATGAAAAATCTACCGGTGGAACAACAAGAAGAGAGACATTGCAAAATTTATGGCTAAGTGCTCAAACTGCCAATAGGTTAAGGTTGAAAATCAGAGACCTGGGTATGACTCAGGATATCAGCATACCTATGTGGAAGTGGGAATAAGTGAATATGGACTTTATTATGGGTGTACCTCGTACTCATTGGCAGTATGATTCAATTTGGGTAATAGTACATCAGATGGCCAAGTTCACACATTTCCTCTTAGTTGAAACTACAGACTCAACTGAGGATTATGCTAAACTATACATCCTAGATTTGGTTAGACTACATGGAGTTCCCTTATCTATTATTTCAGATAGAGGTACCCAGTTCACCTCACATTTTCGGAAGTCATTTAAGAAAGGACTCAATACTCAGGTCAAACTCAGCACAACTTTTCACCCTAAAAAAGATGGACAAGCTGAGCGGACTATTCAAACCTTGAAAGACATGCTGAGAGCTTGTGTGATCGACTTCAAGGGTAGTTGGGATGATCACCTAACTCTCATTGAGTTTGCATACAACAACAACTACCACTCTAGCATTCAGATGGCCCCGTTTGAGACCTTATATGGTAGAAGGTGTAGGTCTCCTATAGGGTGTTTGGATTTGGCAAAGCTACCTTGATAGGACTAGACTTAATTCATGAATCTATGCAGAAAGTGCAACTTATCAGAGAAAGGTTGAAAATAACTCAGAGCCAACAGAAATCATATGCTGATGTGAGGAGGAGAGAGTTAGAATTTGATGTAAATGATTGCGTTTATCCAAAAATTTCACCCATGAAAGGGGTGATGAGGTTTGGAAAGAAAGGAAAACTTAGTTCGAGGTATGTAGGAACCTAGAGGATTCTGAGGCGAATTGGCAATGTGGCATATGAGTTAGAATTACCTTCAGAGTTAGCATATGTGCACCCAGTCTTCCATGTGTCACTGTTGAAGAAGTGCATCGGTGATTCGACCTCAGTTGTGCCACTAGACAATGTGGGGGTGAAGGATAGTCTCTCTTACGAAGAAGTCCCAGTTCAAATCCTAGACCTTCAGGTTCATAAGTTGAGAAAAAAAGAGGTTGCTTCAGTAAAAGTCTTGTGGAGGAACCAGCTAGTTGAGGGGGCCACATGGGAAGCAAAAGCGGACATGATGGCAAAATATCCCCATTTATTCCCCTCCAATTCAGTTTCAGCATCAGGTATTAAATTCCTCCTCAGTACCCTATTCAGTCCCTCACTCATCAGCTCTATCTAGATTTTCAATGTGCACTATAGTTATGTTAACTCAGTTAGTATGATTAAATCAGTCCGGAGTCAATCATTTATCAAAAATCAGTTTATAGTTTTAGTCTAGGAATTGCAGCTCTTTTCCCAGTGTTTCAACAGTTTTAGCCTTCATTCAAGGACGAATGATCCCAAGGGGGACATATTGTAACACCCCAAAAATTTCTTATATCAAACTCATACTTTGCATGAAAAGTCAGAATGAACCAGAAATTTTTGACTCAAAACGACCGGATCAATGAGCTGTTGTCAGCAGTAATGACCCATTGTCTGGGTTTTGGTCAGCCCTGTCAGTTGTCCTTTGGGAACCAAAAAGTCCTAGAATGACCTGTTTTGAGGAGTAATGAGTCGTCCTATAACTCGTTGCATTCCCAGCTGAAAAATCAGTAAAACCCTTTTCAGGAACCCATGAGTCATACAACGAGTTATCGTCTGATGTAACGACTCATGGGGTGACTCGTTAGTTGGAGCCCAAGTGTCGTTGAAAATATTTTCTAGTATCAACAAGAAGAAACAATGACCTATTGTATCACACAACAAGTCATTGTTTCCATCCATGACATAAGTCTAGAAATCCCTCAGTTTTTCCAGTGGAGACGACAAGCAGATACAACAACCCGTTGGTACAACCAATGATTCGTTGTGTCGTCCATTAGTGGGGTTTCCAAGTTTTGTTTAAAAATCCTACTAGTGACAACGAGAAGTACCAACGACCCGTTGGCTCATCCAATGATTCATGGTCCCCGTCCGTGGTCCATTTCCAGTGAGCTCTGATTCTAGTCCCAGGACCAACGACTGGTTCCAACAAGTCGTGGTATCAACTAACGACTCGTGTGACCCGTTGGTCCCTGTTGGGTTGTTTTCCAAGTTTCCTTTCAAGGGAATTTTTGTAACTTCCCACCTTATTAATCCCTAAACTATGTCGTTTTTGGGTTATATTCAGGGGATTTAGGGAGGTAATCAATGTGCCCTCTTCATTCCTCTCATTCTCTCAAAGTCAGGATGTAGAAACTCGGTCCGAAAGCACAGACCAGGATCAAGGGTTTCAATTCTTCTTCTCAGATTTCTCAAGGGTTTTTCTCTATGATTTCTACACCAGGTATGTGGAAATTCAACAAGGGAATTGTCCTTCCCTTGTGCCATAAAACCCTTCTATAATTTCTTATCAATTCTAGCCCTGAAGTTTTGAGTTAGGGTAAATTCGTAGCCAGATCCTGATTAATTCTTGTGGATTGTTGTCCCTATATATTCTTGCTATGTTTCCACTACTTAGTGATCATGTTGCTACTTCCTTCATGTAATATGGTTTTATCCCTAACTCTATAAATGTAGTAAATTAGGTCTTGCATAGTTGATTAGATATTAATGTTTCTTGACTCTGTTAGTCTTTGAATTCCCGTTTATTACTATCATATGAATTCTCAATCAATTGCATGCTAGTTTAGTCTGATCTTGGGCAGATTTATATGCCCAAGTGATACTCAAATGCGTCATTTCGTCTTGTTTATCAATCGATGTTTGTACATTCTTATGTAAATTGTAGTAAAATGTGAATTTATACTAACCAACATGATTAGCGTTGGTTTGCAGGAAAAATATAATTTTATGAAGCTAAGATGCATGTTGGGAG